>DWMW01000019.1:0-20564 GCA_018246335.1 Papilio thoas cinyras
GAAAGATTTCATCAAAACTGAAATAAATTTTTTGAATATCTTCCGCGTTATCCTAAAAATATTAATGAATTACGAAATTTAATTACAATATTTTTAAATTATTATAACAATGTTAGACGACATAAAAGAATAAATTTTTTAACACCAACCGAAGCCGTGTTAAAATTTTTAAAAGACTAACTGGTCTAAAATGTATATGGTATCTCACATAATTTTAAGAAAAGAATAATATCATACCAAATTGCATTTCATAATGCAATTTTTTTTATAATTTTTTTTAGAAATATGATATAATTTAACTATAAATAAACGAAGCAGGAGGACTACGCTATGTACATCAATCCATTCGAAAGAATGAAAAATATAAAATTAAATATTGATAAAACAAATACAATAAATATGAAAAGTAATGGCCGAAATATAAATTTATTACAAGGTAACAATGAAGATGGGAAACTGACAGGAGACTTTCTAAAGAATAGTAATCATAATATTAAAACTGATGAACTTAAGATTGATGGAATTACATTATCAAGTTTTGAAATTATTCGTGATTTAATGAAAATTTTTAAAGAAAAAAATAACGAAATGCAATTTTTCTTAGCAGTTATGGATAAAGGAAATTGTGATTCAATGTCTGAAATTGCTACTTCTTTTTTTTCAATGCCGCTTATTAATATTGATTTATTACGTATTGAATTATATAATTCACCATTTTTATTTTTACTTAAAAAAATTATTAATGGACTACCAAAAGTTAGTTTAGAAGATAAAAAAATTTTATGAGATCGTGTTAAATTATTTGCACGAACTTTAAAACAAAGTAAATCATCAGAACAAGTTAATGATTATAATTCAATTGTAATTTTTAATGAGTTAGAATTTGATGATCCATTAGAGTATATTAGAAGAGAATTTGAAGAAATTTTACGTGCTTATGACATCACAGAAAATATTGTAGTAATTTTTAATAATATTGATTTAGTGGGATATGTCAAATTTAAACAAATATTTATCTTAGTACAAGCTATTTTTAAAGGAATTTTACAGTTTAAATTTATTGCTGGATTAAATCCAATTTTAATTGAAATTTATGTTAAACAGATGTATGGCAATTATGCAACAGACCAATTGGTTGCGCATGAAGTTAGTGCTTATAACAAACGATATATTATTAAAAATGAAAATGATAATGTAGTTACTAAAGAACTAAAAAAAGAAGCAACTGATTCTTATCATCCAATGTCAGATTTTTCTTATGTTGAAACAGAAGGTGAGGATGATGAAAAAATTGGCTTTGATTATTGAGCTATGCGCGGTGGAAAGTAGATAGAGGAGGATAATTAAAATGTTTGTGTTTTTAGTAACATTAGGGTGAAGTTTAATTATAATTGGAGCGATAGTTCAAATTTTTACTGCTATTTTAAACTTTTTGGTAATACAATCTGTTGCGCTTCCATCAATTTTAAATTCAATTAATGATATTTTTCAAACATCAATTTTTAAACAAGAACAAATTTTAAGTTATTTAACAGGAGATATTTGAGGATACACAATTATTGCTTTAACAACTTTTGTTGCATTATTAGTTATTACACTAGTATCAGTTCAACTGCATCGTGTTAAAAAAGGACAATTAATTTCAAAACCATATATTAAAATGATATTTGTTACATTAATTATTGCAGCATTAATTTATGGAAAAGTAGCAGTATTAATATTAGCAGCATTAATGTTTATTGGTTTATTGTTTATTGAATCATCATTATTTGATGTTGAGTCTTTACAAAATTTTGTTGAAGAACAAAATATGATTGTTATTTACCACCAAAATAAAAAACTTGAAAGAGAGGTAAATAAAGAGGGAAAGTATCATGGAAGCGCAACTTTGGGAGTTGACGCGACTATCGCAGGGATCGGAGAAACAGAAAGAGATTTCAAAAACAATGATTACGCAAAAGAGGATGATAGTAAAAAGTTATCTTATCAAAAATCAAATTCGATTTTTTCATCAAATGAATTAAATAATTTATTTAATTCTAATAAAAATGATGTTGATGAACATGAATTAGCAAATTTAATTAATGATATGACACAAACCATGATAAATCCGCAGAAGCCAGCGTTTTTTGAAACAAAATCAAATACAACGGAAAATTATTTAAAACAAAGTAAATCAAAAGAATTATCAAAACCATCAGTTGTTAATGAAGTTAAGCAACAAGAAAAATCAAACTCGGAATCAAACCAATTAGAAGATCAAAATTCATCAAATGATGCTCCACAAAATGAACGAGTTGAGGAAATTCCTGCTCCATTCTTGGATGGAAAACCAAATGCCGATTATAAGTTTAATGCTGATATTAAAATTTTTGCTGATAAAACAAGTGCTGTAAACGAAAATGCTGATTTTAATGCAGCAGAAGATGAAAAAACAAATTTTTATTTTTTAGATGATGAATTTTTGAATTCATCATGAACATCAGAGAAACAAATGAAAAAAAAACAAAAAAAACTTTATAATAAATGAAGTGAAATGCATCAACAAGCACTTAATATTAAACAAATGGTAGAAGAAGAAGCAGAAATAGCAGAAGTAAAACCTAAATTCATTAAAAAGAAAGCTAAAATTTATAATGTTATTGCTAAACAAGCAAATTGATTAGTAAGAAAATTAAAGTTAGAACCAGAGCATGAATTAAAATTAATGCGTATTTCTGAAATATTTAGTAATAATTCACAAGTCACAGTTGATTTTCTTAATGATCAAATTTTAGCAACAGATAATAATTTAATTGATAATGTATTGAATGACAACATTAATGAATCATCAGAAAATATTATTTTAGAAATTAATACTTTTAATAACGTTGTAGATAATGGCAAAACAAAAAAAGAGATAGAAATTATGAATAACAATATTAAACTAGCAAACCAAGACTCACAACGGACAGGAATTATATTTATTCCATCTGATCATAATATTGATAAATTAAAAGGAGAATTATTACCTGATATTAAAACATCAGATGATGAAGAAACAAAAACAGATAATGTACCAGATAATTATGATTACCATTTTTCTGAACTAGCCGGGTTAGATGATTCACAAGTTGGGCATCTTGATGAAATTTATTCAGTTGTAAATGAAGATAATTATGATAATAAAATACAATCTTCTGAAAACAATGAGCTTTCATACCTATTAGTTGGACAACAAACGGTAGAACAAATAGAAAATAATATGGTAATGCTAGTTGAAGATGAAATTTTAAGAACTAATAAAGTAAAATCCGAGCATGAGGTAAAAAATGATGCAATTAATTTAGAATTAACTCTTGAAACACCAGATACAACAGAACCAAACAATGTGGGGGCAGATATGTTTAATATCTCAATGAATGAAAAACAAAATAATATTTTAACAGAAACAGAAGATAGTGTACCTGCAGAAATATTTACAACAGATGTTAAAGGAACAAATCAACTAGAAGTTAACGCAGATGAATTAAATAAGAATAAAATAAAAGATTATCAAGGTCATTTATTACATGATGTTGTTACAAATGAAACAAATAAATCGTTGCAACCAGAAATTCGACAAATTTTAAAAGACGAAGTATCGTATAGTTTAGATGAATTAGATGATAAAATTATGAATGGTGATTTTTCAAATTTAGATGATGAAGTAATTGAATACTTTAATCAGGAAAAGCCAGAACCAATTAAGGAAACACCATTTGTAGAAGAACCACCATTAAAACAAGTTATTTCAAATGATTTTGAATATCGTTTTGAAAAAATTGAAGAATTAATTAAAGATTTAATTAACTTACACACAACATACACAAAAACATTGGGAGAAGTGCAAAATCACTTAAAAAATTTAACTTTAAAAGTTGAATCGTTAGAGGCAAAATCAGCAGATTTTGCAAAAAAAAATAACAATGTTGAAACTAAAAAATATATTAAGCATCACGGTGTTGTACCAATTGATCAGTTTTATCCTCAAATTAGTGATATTAACTTAGTATCAACACGTTATAATTTATATAATAACAAAGGTTATTCTAACACATATGGTGTTACTAACTCAAGTGAAAGTTCATATGGTTTGGGCAATTATTATCGAACTAAAAATAGTAATTCATTTCAAGAAGAAATAAGGACAAATAATAATCAATTTGCTGATTATAATCATCTTAATTTACATAATATTTCTAAATATACTAAACAAGATATTCCGTTTGAAACAAATTGTCCATTTTGTAAAAAGAATAACAAATAAAAATTATTATTTTATTGGCTAATATTATAAATAAATTTATTAAAAAAGTTAAATTTAGGTTGATTAAATTTAATTTTTTTTATTTAGAAAGTAGTTTTTTTTCTTTTAATTTGTTTAAAAATATGTTAAAAATAAATTAGCAATGAAATATTACATTGTTAGGGCATTAAACACAGTAATTTAAGTATGAAAAGAAATATTCAATTGCCAAATAATAATTAATTAAAAAATATAATTTATTATTAATAAAAAGGAGGAAATAAAAAATGAGAAAATTGCTCAGTGTTTTTATATCAGCAACTTTGCTAAATGGTTCGAGTCTTTTTCTTGTTGCATGTTATAAAAAATATTATTTTGATAGTAATATTTGAGTTATTACCGATGCTGGTATTATTACCGATGGATCGTTTAATGAATCGGCATGAGATGGAGCAAGTAAATATGTCATTTCACAAAAGGATAAAGAAATTTTACCATCAGAGTGAAAAAAAAATCGCCATCGAGTTAGTTATTATGAACCAGCAAGTCAAACACCATCTGACTTTAAAAAAGCTTATTTAACAGCATATATTGCTGGCGCAAAAACATTAATTTTACCAGGTTTTATGCATGGTAATACCGTTAGATTAGCTTCAGAAATAGTTGATAATTTAATTTATATTGATGGAAGTAGCCAAAATATTTATTTAGGAATGGATCCCAAAAAACCATTAAAAAAAAATATTGTTGGAATAAGTTATGCAGCTGAATCATCGGGTTTTTTTGCAGGAATTGCAACAGCATTATGATTAAATGCTAATCAAAGCAAATATCCTTCAGGTTTAAAAATATCTACATATGGTGGAATGGATAATCCTGGCGCTGTTTCAAATTATATGTGAGGATTTTTAGTGGCTGCTGATATTTTTAATGCAATCATTAGTAATAGCAATTTGACAAACTTATTTAACATTAGAACAGATCTTTTAGCACAAGTTAAAAAAATGAATCCAGCAGTAACTGCGTTACAAAAAATTGAAAAAGTACAAAATGTTATAAAAAATAATGAATCATGATTTTCACAATCATTTGAAATTGGACATGGGAAAGAAATTTCAGATGAATTAATTTCTCGTTCAGCAAGTATTATTTTTCCTGTTGCAGGTCCGCAGACCAAAGATACTATTAGCCGAATTAAATATAATAAATCACCAGCTAAAGTTATTGGTGTGGATACAGAACAATCTAAAATTTATGGAGAAGACATAATCGTAACAAGTGCCTTAAAAGAAATTGCAACTTCAACTCAAGAAGCTATCAAGAATATTTATTCAGATAAATGTGGTTATTCATCTAATGGTAATACTTGAGACAATAATCATGTGACACCGGAATGTTGAATTAATACTGATCAATCATCAATTCAGCATCCAACTTGGATAGGAATTGAAAAAACAAAGTCAATTAATGAAGATACTATTAATTTTATTCATAATAAAAATGATGTTTTAACAAATGATACAGCATTTGATAAAATTATTAAAGTATTACAAGATGTTTATTCCCGAGGAATTGATGATGTACCTCCTGTGTCAGCAAAGGTATTTACAACAATATTAGCAAATACTTATCAAAATAGTGATACATTGAAAACTTATATTTTAAACGCAATTGAAACCGCTTTGCAACAGAAGGAAGGGACATAATATGAAAAACAATAATGAATATGCAATAGAAATGAATAATATTACCAAGGTCTTTGGTGATTTAATTGCAAATGATGATATTACCTTAAAAGTAAAAAAGGGTGAAATTCATGCTTTAATTGGCGAAAATGGAGCAGGAAAATCAACATTAATGAGTATTTTATTTGGTTTGTATGAAACAACAAAGGGAGAAATACTTATTAATGGAAAACCAGAATATATTAATAATCCTATTAAAGCGAATCAATTAGGAATTGGTATGGTTCATCAACATTTTAAATTAATTGATATTTTTACTGTACTTGATAACATTACATTAGGATATGAACAGTTAAAAGGAAAAGTATTTTTAGATCGTTCAAAAGAAGAACGTGATATTTCTCGAATTGCAATTAAATATAATTTGCAAGTTGATTTTCGTTCAAAAATTGAAAATATTTCAGTTGGAATGCAACAACTAGTTGAAATTTTAAAAATTTTATACCATGGAGCAGATATTTTAGTTTTTGATGAACCAACAGCTGTTTTAACACCACAAGAAATTGAAGGCTTATTAAATGTTATGTTAGATTTAAAAAAAGATGGGAAAACAATTATTTTTATTTCCCATAAATTAAATGAAGTGAAAAAAATTGCTGATCGGGCAACAGTTATTCGACATGGAAAAGTTGTTGAAACTTTTAATGTGAAAGATAAAAATGATAAAGAAATTGCTGAAGCAATGGTTGGCCGTAATTTAGTTGAAATTAAAAATTCAGGGCAAGCACCACGAGAAAAAGTTTTATTAAGAATTGAAAATTTATCAGTAAAGAAAAGAGGCCTAACGCGTTTGATGGCTTTAGATGATTTTAATTTAACCGTTCATGCAGGAGAAATTGTTGCAATTGCTGGAGTAGAAGGAAATGGGCAGACTGAATTAGTAAATGTTCTAACCGGATTAGAAAAAGGGGCCTCTGGAGAAATAATTTTTAATGATATTAATGTGACCAAAAAAAGTATTTATGAACGCTATAAAAATGGAATGTCTCATATTCCTGAAGATCGTCATAAATATGGTTTAATCTTAGAATTGAATGCAATTGATAATGTTGTTTTACAAAATATTAATCACAAACCATTTTCAAATTATGGTTTATTAAATAAAGTGGCAATTCAATTATATGCTCAACAAATTGTTAATAAATATGATATACAAGGTGCAAATTCTGGTTTTGCTGTTACACGCAGCTTATCGGGAGGTAATCAGCAAAAATTAGTTATTGGGCGAGAACTATCGCGACAACATAATATTTTAGTTGTTGTTCAACCAACAAGGGGTTTAGATATTGGGGCAATTGAATATATTCATAATAAAATTTTGGAAGAAAAAGCACAAGGTAAAGCAGTCTTATTAGTTTCATATGAATTAGAAGAAATTATGAGTTTAGCTGACCGTATTGTTGTTTTACATAATGGATGCATTACTGGTCAAGTTACTGGCAATAAAATTAAACGCGAAGAAATTGGTTTAATGATGGCGGGAAGATATCATAAGAAAGGAATAAAAATTAATGCAAACACAAATTAAAAATTATGGATGATTATTAAAACAGAAAACAAGAATTTTCTTTCGTTCAAATGAATTTAAAACTAAAATGAACTATTTTAAGGCATCTATTTGTGCAATTATTGCAGGATTTCTGCTTAGTTTTATTATTATCGGTGCAAATGCATCAGATCCATTATTATTTTTTAGTTATGTTTTTTGACTATCTTTTCACCCATTATTAAAAGATTTGACATTAACTTATTGAGCAATTTATATTGTTGCGGGATTAGCTGTTGCGGTTAGTTTTAAAGCTGGATTATTTAATATTGGTGTTCCTGGACAAATGTTATTAGCAGGTAGTATGACAATTGTTTTAGGTTTAAAGAATCCCGCAATTAGTCAATGAGCTGGCGTAATTGGAACTTTATTTATTTCAATTCTTGTTGGTGCGATGTTAGCAGCAATTGCTGGAGCATTAAAAGCTTATTTTAATATTCATGAAGTTGTTTCAACAATTATGTTAAATTGAATTGTTTGGTATGTTATGAAATGAATGTTTATGAATCCGGCGCACGGGATGTGAAATTCAAATCAAAATTCAACAATTGATATTGTTACAACAGCCCCAAATTTTAATTTAGTATTGAATGGGCAATTATGAATTATTCCATTTATTATTGCAATGTTATTATTAGGAATAATTATTTTTATTATTAATTATACTGTTTTAGGTTTTCGAATTAAAGCGGTTGGAAAATCAAAAAATGCTTCTTTATACGCTGGAACAAATGTTAAAGCATATACTGTTGTTTCAATGGCATTATCAGGTGCTTTATCGGGCGTGTTAGGAATGTTATATTATATGACACAATCAACAGTATTACAATTTACAACTGATGCATTACCGTTTGTAGGTTTTGATGCAATTGCTGTTGCATTAGTTGCTTTTACAAATGGGTTTGCTATTTTGCCAATTGCTTTATTATGAGGAATTATTAAAACATCTGCTTTGCAAGCAACGCAATTACCTTATTTTCAAATGTCAAAACAAATGGGACAATTGATTTTCGGAATCATTATTTATATGTCTGCAATTTCTACATTATTTATTTACTTTAAACCAATCTTTTGATTGCGTCGTTGATGAAATATTCAAAACAATGTAGAATGAAAGCGAGAATATAATAAATATCAAAAACAAATTAAGGACTATCAAAAACAAATTAAAAATACAAATAAAATATATCGAATTAAAATGCAAGAATTAAAAAAAGAAGGAACTAAAGAAGAAATTAAAGCATATCGGAATGAAATTAATGATCAATTAAGGTTATATGCTGGGAAAATTACCACCTTAAAAACAGTAATTCGTTTTTTTGAAAATTTAAAATATAAGGAAGCAACAAAAATTGGAAAACGAGGTCTTAAAACAAAATATAAATTAGCAATATTTATTTCCATTGGTTCCGCATTAGACCATTTTGTACAACTGAAAAATGAATATTTATTAAAAAAACAAGAAATTAGTTTTTTAAAAAATAATTATTATCAATCCGTATGAAAAGTAAAGGGGCAAGCAAAACAAGAATTATCACATTTTTATAATTTGCCGAAAAAAGAATTATATGCTAAATTATCACATTTACAGTCGCAATATGGTGATTTAGTTTTAAATCAAGAGGAAGCTATTAAAAAATTACGTGAAAATTATTATCCTATTTTTAATCAAAGTCAACAAAAATATGGAAATTATTTTAAAAGATTGCAAAAAGAAGAATCACTGATTACTAAAAAATTAAATCAAGAAATTAAAGCATTAAAACGCCAACAACGTCGTGAAATGTATCAATTTAAAATAGGAAATTATCAAAGTAAGAAAAAAATTAAACAGGAATTAAGAATAATTAATCGTCAAGTAAAAGCAGATGTTAATATTCAACAGGAAGTGGCTGTTTTAAAACAAAATTTAAAACTGCAATTAAAAGAGATGAAACAACAATTTAATCTTGAATATCAAGCTATGTGCAAAAAACATAAAAGAGAGATGCCGCAGTGAAAAAAAGAATTAAATCAAAAATTAAAACATATTATAAAAGTTGTTTCAGAAGATAATAAAATTTTAAAAGCAGAATATTATCGTCAAAATGCTGCTTATCAAATGAAAAAAGGAGGAAAAAAATAATGGAAGCACTTTCACAATTATTTTCTAATGGTTCAATTCTTTTTGCAGTATTGTTAATTGCAGCAATGGCTGGTTTGTATTCAGAACGCGCAGGGATTATTAATATTGCTATTGATGGAATGATGATCATTGGTGCGTTAGTTTATGCGTTACTTGGCAAAGTATTATCACAATATGATAATTGAATGCAAATTATTGCTTTATTAATTGCCGCAATTTGTGGTGGGGCTTTTGCCTTATTACATGGTTTTGCTTCAATTACTTTAAAAGCACAACAAGTAATTTCTGGAACAGCGTTAAATTTATTAGCAAATGGAATCGGATTATTTTTTGTAAGCATTCCATCCTTAGCGGCTGGAAATATGATTAAAACAGGTTTTAGTACAATTGGGATTAATTCACATCAAATTATTAATATTTTCTTAATTATTGCAATTGTTTTAGCGGGTTTTACCTTTATTTTCTTTAGATTTACAAAAACAGGACTACGCTATGTTGGGTGTGGTGAGAATCCTAATGCAGTTAATGCAGCTGGAATTAATGTAATTAAAACAAGATATAAGGCAGTTATTATTTCTGGATGCTTAGCAGGCCTAGCGGGGGCAATGTTTACTCATTATGTTTCTGGGCAATTTCGTGGTTACGTCCAAGGACAAGGATATATTGCCTTGGCAATTATGATTTTTGGGCAATGACGAATTCAATATATTACATTTGGAGCAGTCCTATTCAGCTTTTTAATTGTTTTAGCAGGAACATTATGACGTTTTGCGGGTTGAAATATTGCTGATCCATCAAATCAGTTATTAAAAATTTTACCATTTGTCTTTTCATTAATAATAATGATTATTTTCTCAAAATATTCAAAAGTATCAAAAGCATTAGGAATTCCGTTTGATAAGTCATTAAAATAAAAACAACCGATATCGGTTGTTTTTATTTACATTTTCTTATTTTTTTCTATAATTAATGTATTATAAGGATATATTCTGTAAAAAATAAGGGGAAAAAAATATTTATGAAAAAACTATTCATTATTTTTAGTGTTTTCGGATTATTTACCACTGTGATAACTAGTAAAATTACAAGTTGTCGAATGATAAAATATCGCGATAATAATTATACTAATTCAAATTTACAAAATGAGATGTTAATTTGAATGAAAATTTCAAGTGATGTTTAGTAATGAGATAAAAAATTATGATAGCAATGGAAATATTAAAAATTCAAACTAATTTCCAGAATTAAATCAATTTTATGATTTAGTTAATCAACGTAACCGGTTGGTTGTTCTTGACCTTTTAAATACGCATATTAATTTAGGATTAAAAAAATTTCAAAATAAATGTAAAGAAATATTTAAGAAATTAAATGTTAAAATTGGTAAAACATATCCAAATTATTTTAATACTTTAAAGACAAAACCATTGTATCACCTTAAAGAAGCAGATAAATTTACTTTAACTTATGTTGATTTAGATAAAATTAATAAATTAACTAATACTACAACGACTGGTGTTCGGGCGATTCAAATTCAGTATGAATTTATTTTAGATTTAAGTTTTAAATCCTTAAGACAAATGCCCTCATTTACAGTTACTTATGTTATTACAAATGAACCAGATGAAATTAAAAAAAATTTAGAAAAATTAATTGCAAAAATCAAAAAATATTTAATTAACTTTTTTAATAATTATGAAAATTTTATAATTGATAAAAACAATGAATTCAAATCAATTTACGATGATTTTGAAATTAATTGTAACACTAATCTTAAACCATTAGATAAAATTTTTATTCAAAAATTTAATGAAAAAATTAAGAAAAATAATACAATTAACCAAGAAATTCGTGCGTTAATTGCTTTTGATAAAACTGGTAATAAATCTTTGATGCGCCTAATTTTATGAACGGTAACAGCTGAAAATTCAGGATAATTACCTGAAACAGCCGACATTGGTAATTATCAACCAGCCTTATAGGTGGGATAGGGAATAAATCAATCTGGCTTAACAGCTGAAAATTTTGTAACAGCTTATAAAAAAAATTTTACCCATTTTTAATGTCAGTGATAATCATATGATGTTAGCTAGATTATGTGTTAATTTAAATTTTATTTCACTATATGGTTTACCATTATCTGGAACATTAAAAATCAATGGTAAAAATTTTGAAATTAATATTTTAATTATTCGTCAAGGTTTAGATACTAAATTAATAAATTTTGGAAAAATAATTGTTGCGTTTCATAAATATTATCAAGTTGAAATTAAAAAACGAGTTTCAACTTTTAAAGATGAAATTAATTTTAAGCATACTAGTGTATTTCGTGTTGGTGAAAAGTTATTTAATAAATTTAAAAGAAATACGCATAGTGCTAATGCAATTTTTAAAGAATTATTAAGTGATTTTAAACAAAGTTCAAATGCAGAGAATTTACCTGATCTTAAGTTATTTAATGCTTATAATTTGGTCAAAGATAAAGCTGTTTGAGTTGAAAATAATAATAATTATGAAACCATTCGAAATCGAATTGTCTTCAATTATTATTGGTGTTAATTTTGTTTAGCATTTACATTTGGTTTAAATCGAACAAATTCAATTTTTTATGTAGCATACTGTTCAAGTGGTGGATATATTGATGTTAACCATGGATGATAAGTATGAATTTTAATTGATAAGTAATTTATTTTTACAACTTTATTATTTTTTAGTAAAATTAAAATAATATATAAAAAAGTATTAAACAATGACTAATTTTAATCCAAAATGTTTTAAATGTATTGCCGAACAAGAAAAACAAGGTATTGGTGGCAGAGCTGCTGGAGTCTTATTTGGAAAAATGAAAGAAGCAATGGTTGGTAAATTTGATGATGAAATTTTTATTTGTGATCATCATAAGTAAGAATTAATATAAAGAAAAAAGCAGTTGATGCTTTTTTAATTTTTAATAAAAAGAATTGACTTTTGTGTCAAACCAATATAAAATTTATAAGCGTATATTGTGAAAAGTGAGGTTAATAATTAATGGAATTAAAAGAAAAAGAATTTGGGCATTACGCTAAAAGAATTGATTACACAAAAGTAAGTGGGAATTTAGATTTACCAAACTTAATTGAAATTCAAACTGAAACATATGATTGATTCAAGAAAACGGGGATTAGCGAAGTGTTTGGGGAGGTATTTCCGATTGTTGGACATGAAGGAAATATCGTTTTAGAGATGTTAGATTGAGAATTTAGAGAGCCACGAAGAACAATTTCTCAAGCAAAAGATGAGTCAAAAATCTTTGAATCACCAATTTATTCAAATTTAAAATTAACAATTAATTCAAAAGATTTAGAAGTTGAAAAAGCAATTGTTAAGGGAGAACCCGAATTAATTAAAGCGTGAATTGAAGAACATGTTGGGCATATGATTACAATTTTAAAAAAATCAACTGATGTTATTTATTATGATATTCATTCTGGCGATGAAACAGCAACATGTACAGTAACAATTAAAGAAAGATTAGTTGATAAAATAATTATTGATATTACAATCGAAAAAGAAGGCGAAGTCTTTTTTAGTGATTTTCCACTAATGACAGGAAAAGGAACTTTTATTGTTAATGGTTCAGAAAAAGTCGTTGTTTCACAATTAGTTCGTTCGCCAGGAGCATATTATAAAATTGATTTAAATCGTAAAAATGGAGAAAATGTTTACTATGTTGATTTAATTCCATCGCGAGGTACATGGTTAGAGTTTGAATCAGATCATAAAAAAATTAAAGTTGGAAAAGAAGAAAAATTTGAGAATGTTTTTTATGTAAAAATAGATAAATCTAGAAAAGTATCGGTTGCCAATTTCTTAACGGCGTTAGGAATTATTAAAGAAGATGCTCTAGAAATTTTTGGCGATAATAAATTAGTAAAAAGCACCTATAAATTAGATCCATACACAGGTGATATTTCATATGACCAAATTATTGCTGTTCAAGAAATTTATAAAAAAATTCGTTCAGGAGAAACAGCAACTCCAGATGGTGCTACAAAATATTTATATGGATTATTATTTGATAAACGTAAGTATGATTTAACCAAAGCAGGACGTTTTAAATTAATTCAAAAATTATCAGTTGAAAATCAAATTTATAACAAAATATTAGCTGAAGACATTAAAGATGTAAATGGTAAAGTTGTTTTTACCGAGGGAACGTTAATGGATAAAGAAGCTATTAACAAGTTAAAAGGAATTTTAAAAGCAGGAGCTTGTTTACAAGAAGTTAAATTTAGTGATGAAATTATTTGTTCTAATAAAATACAAAAAATTAAAGTGTATGTTGATAATGAAGTTCGTTCACGTGTAGCGAATATTATTGGAATTGATCCTAATGCAACTGATGAATATGTAACAGTGCCTGATGTTTTGGCAACATTTTCATATTTATTAAATTTAACAGATGGAATTGGGGAAGTTGATGATATTGACCACTTAGGAAATCGTCGTGTTCGAACAATTGGAGAATTATTACAAAATCAATTTCGAATTGGTTTACTAAGAATTGAAAAAAATGTTAAAGAAAAAATGTCAACTTCAAATTTATTTAAAATGAAACCTTCAAATATTATTAATAATAAGCCATTATCAGCAATTATTGGTGAATTTTTCAATTTATCACAATTATCACAATTTATGGATCAGACAAATCCTTTGGCTGAATTAACAAATAAACGTCGATTAACAGCCCTGGGACCAGGGGGATTATCAAGAGAACGTGCTGGGTTAGAGGTCCGAGATGTTCACTACTCACATTATGGTCGTATTTGTCCAATTGAGACCCCAGAAGGGCCTAATATTGGGTTAATTAATAACTTAGCAACATATGCCAAAATTAATTCGTATGGATTTATTGAAACACCATATCGTCGTGTTATTGGTTGCAAAGTTACAATGGAAAATGATTATTTAACAGCTGATGAAGAAAAAAATTATGTTGTTGCACAAGCCAATATTCGTTTAAGTGATAAAGGTGAAATTTTAGATGAACAAGTGGTTGCGCGTTTCCAAGGAGAAAATATTATTGCTGGACGAAACGATGTTGACTATGTTGATGTTTCACCAAAACAAATTGTTTCAATTGCAACAAGTTGTATTCCATTTTTAGAAAATGATGATGCAAATCGTGCTTTAATGGGTGCTAATATGCAACGACAAGCAATTCCTTTAATTGTGCCAAATTCACCATATGTAGGAACAGGAGTTGAATATTCTGCTGCTCGTGACTCGGGATTAGCAATTGTTTCACAATATGATGGAACTGTTGATTTTGTTGATGCAACAAGAATTGTTTTAAAAACAAAAGAAGGGTTAAAAAATTATAATTTAGATACTTTTGTTCGTAGTAACCAAGGAACATCATTAACTCATGCCCCATTAGTGTGTCAAGGACAAAAAATTGAAAAAGGACAAGTTTTAGCTGATGGACCATCAATTGATAAAGGAGAACTAGCATTAGGACAAAATGTAGTAGTTGCTTTTATAACATGAAATGGTTACAACTATGAAGATGCAATTATTATTTCAGAACGATTAGTATCCGAAGATGTTTTTACATCAATTCATATTGAAGAATATACAATTGAACGTCGTCAAACAAAACAAGGTCCAGAAGAGATTACTCGTGAGATTCCGAATATTTCTGAAAATGCACGAAAATTTTTAGATGATGATGGATTAGTTATTATTGGGACAGAAGTTAAATCCGGTGATATTTTAGTTGGAAAAGTAACACCAAAAGTACAAACCCAATTATCACCAGAAGATAAATTATTACAAGCAATTTTTGGTGAAAAATCAAAAAATGTTAAAGATAATTCATTACGAGTTCCAAATGGTGGTGAAGGAATTATCCAAGCAATTAAACGCTTTCCACGAGAAAAATATGAATTATCAGCTGATGTTTTAGAAGTTATTAAAGTTTATATTGTTCAAAAAAGAAAAATCCAAGAAGGAGATAAAATGGCTGGTCGCCACGGGAACAAAGGGGTTATTTCGAAAATTTTACCGTTGGAAGATATGCCGCATATGGAAGATGGAACACCAATTGATATTATGTTAAATCCATTAGGTGTACCATCACGGATGAATATTGGACAGGTGTTAGAAATTCATTTGGGAATGGCGGCGAAAAAATTGGGACAAAAAATTTCAACTCCTGTTTTTGATGGAATGACAAATGAAGAATTAATTGAAATTATGGATAAAGCAGGAATGAAAAACTTTGGGAAAGAAGTTTTAATTGATGGTCGAACAGGTGAAAAATTTGATAATCCAGTTTCGGTAGGAGTAATGTATATGTTGAAATTATCACACATGGTTGATGATAAATTACACGCAAGAAATGTTGGACCATATTCATTAATTACACAACAACCATTAGGAGGAAAAGCCCAAAATGGGGGACAGCGTTTTGGAGAAATGGAAGTATGAGCATTAGAAGCTTATGGTGCAGCTCATACATTACGCGAAATTTTAACAATTAAGTCTGATGATATTAAAGGAAGAACACGTGTTTATGAATCAATTGTGAAAGATAAAAAGATTCCAGAACCAGGAATCCCAGAATCATTTAATGTGCTAACTCGCGAAATTCAAGGATTAGGATTTAATATTCATATGATTGATAAAAAAGGAAACATTAAGAATATTAAGAGTTATGATGAGACAGATTATGTTGATGAAGAATTATTAACAGATAGTGATGAATTTGAAGATGAATTTGATATTGATAACTTTATTTTAAGTACTAATCATGAGCCACAAAAAAATGATAATTTAGATGAATTTGTTAAAGTTGAAGATAGTTTTGACTTGGTAGATAATTTAGACGATGATGATTTAGATGACATTGATGATGAACTTGATGAAATTAATGATCAAGATGAATTAGATTAAGGGGGAAGAAAAAATGATTGAAAATAATGAAAAAAATAATCGTATGATTAAAATCGGTTTAGCAAACCCCGACGATATTCGTAATTGATCATATGGGGAAGTAAAAAAACCAGAAACAATTAATTATAAAACATTAAAACCAGAACGCGATGGATTATTTGATGAAAAGATTTTTGGTCCAACCAAAAATTTTGAATGTGCTTGTGGGAAGTACAAAAAATCAAAAAATAAGGGAAAAATTTGTGAACGTTGTGGAGTAGAAATTACTGAAGCGATTGTTCGTCGTGAACGAATGGGGCATATTGAATTAGAAGAACCAGTAACACATATTTGAATGTTAAAAGCAGCACCTAGTCGAATTGCTTTAATTTTAGATATGAAAACAAAAGAACTTGAAGAAGTTGTTTACTTTGTTTCATATATTGTATTAGATGCTGGTGATGCAAAATCATTGAAACAAAAAATGGTATTAGATTTAGGAAATGCTAAAACATCAGCACAAACACGTCAAAGATTAACAAAGACATTGCGTGAAATTTTAGATACAATAGAACCTAACACAATTGCTTATGAAGTGGGAGAAACAATGATTGAAGATTTAAAAAATACTTCATTGCCATTTTCAATGGATGAATGTGCTCATTTCATTAATCGTCATACTAATGCACGATTTGGAATTGGAGCAGAAGCTGTTGAAGTGTTATTAAAAAATCTAAACATTGATGATGAAATTAAAAAAATTAAGCAAGATTTAAAAGATAAAAAAACACAATTAGATCAAAATAAATTAATGAAACGTTTAGAAGTTTTAGATTCATTAAAAAAATCAGGTTCACGAACAGAATGAATGATTTTACGAGCAGTGCCAGTCATTCCACCAGATATTCGTCCAATTATTCAACTAGATGGTGGTCGTTTTACAACATCAGAAATTAATGATTTATATCGTAGAATTATTATTCGAAATGAACGATTAAAAAAAGTTAAAGCAATGGGAGCACCAAATGTTATTATTAATAATGAAAAAAGGATGCTACAAGAAGCTGTTGATGCTTTATTAGATAATGAACGTAAGGCACGACCAGTAACGGGAAAAGATAAACGACCATTAAAATCATTAACAAGTATTTTAAAAGGAAAACAAGGTCGTTTCCGTCAAAACTTATTAGGAAAACGAGTTGACTATTCAGGACGGTCAGTTATTGCAATTGGACCCGACTTAAAAATGTATCAATGTGGGTTGCCACGCGATATGGCCATTACATTATTTAAACCATTTGTTATTAGCAAATTAATTAAAGATGGTTTAGCAGCCAATATTAAAGTTGCAGAAAAATTAATTTTAAATCAAGATGATAAAGTATGAGAAGTTTTAGAAGAAGTTATTAAGACTCGTCCAGTGTTATTAAACCGTGCGCCAACGTTACACCGATTAGGAATTCAAGCATTTGAACCAAAATTAGTCAAAGGAAAAGCAATTAGATTACATCCATTAGTAACAACTGCTTTTAATGCTGATTTTGATGGTGACCAAATGGCGGTTCATGTCCCAATTACAGAAGAAGCAGTTGCTGAAGCACGAAGTTTAATGTTAGGAAGTCGAAATATTTTAGGACCAAAAGATGGTAAACCAATTGTTACACCAACCCAAGATATGGTGTTGGGGAATTATTATTTAACATATGAAGAAAAAGGAGAATTGGGGGAAGGAACAATCTTTAAAGATTTAAATGAAGCTGTTATTGCATATGAAACTGGAGCTGTCGCTTTACATGCTTTAGTTGCTATTCCTGTTGTTGGTTTTGTAAATAAAAAAATTAAACCAGAACAAATGAAAGATTATATTATTACAACCCCGGGAAAAATTATTTTTAATCAAATTTTTAAAGAAGAGTTCCCATACTTAAATGAACCGAATGTTGAAAATTTAACAGCATTACCTGCTCGCTCATTAATTAAAGACAATGTTAATTTAGTTGAATATTTAGCGAGTTGAAAAGTTAATCCACCATTTAAGAAAAAAGATTTATCAAATATTATTGATCGCTACTTTAAACAATATGGAGCTAATAAGACTGCTGAAATGTTAGATAACATGAAAAATCTTGGTTTCAAATATTCAGGGAAATCAGGAGTAACAGTATCAGCAGGCGATGTTAAAGTTTATGATAAAAAACAAGAAGAATTTAAAGCGGCAGATCAAAAAGTAAAAGAAATTAATGATTACTTTAAAATGGGAATGTTGACCAGTCGCGAAAAACAACACTGCATTATTAGTGTATGATCAAAAGTTAAAGATAACATTCAAACTGAATTAGAACATGTTTTACGTGAAGACCCAAAAAATCCAATCTTTATGATGGCGGATTCAGGAGCACGGGGAAATGTTTCAAACTTTACCCAATTAGTTGGTATGCGGGGATTAATGAATAATCCAAAAGGAGATATTATTGAATTACCAATTAAGTCTTCGTTCCGCGAAGGTTTAACAGTGTCAGAATTCTTTATTTCAACCCACGGGGCACGAAAAGGGATGGCTGATGTTGCTTTAAAAACAGCTGACTCAGGATATTTAACAAGACGATTAGTTGATGTTTCACAAGAAATTATTATTACAGTAAAAGATTGTAATGCTCGTCGTGGTTTTGTTGTATCAGATATTATTGAGCAAAAACATGCTAACATTATTGTGCCATTATTTGACCGTTTAGTTGGTCGCTATAATTTAAAAGATATTAAATTAAAAAATGGTGAAGTTATTGCTGCTAATACATTATTAACTGAAGAAGATAGTCGAAAAATTATTGATAATGATATTAAGAAAGTTATTATACGTTCTGTTTTAACTTGTGAAGCAGAAAAAGGTGTTTGCCAACGTTGTTATGGGAAAAATCTTGCTACAGGAATGGAAGTTGAAATTGGCGAGGCAGTTGGAACAATTGCTGCGCAATCAATTGGAGAACCAGGAACACAGTTAACAATGAGAACATTCCATACTGGCGGTGTTGCTGGGGGAGCTGATATTACCCAAGGGCTACCACGGATTAAAGAATTATTAGATGTAACCACACCAAAAGGATCAATTGCTGTTATTTCTGAAATTGATGGAAAAATTAGTGATATTCGTGATGAAGGTGGAATTCATACCATTTATGTTAAATCAGATAGTGATGAACGAAAATATAAAACGCAATATAATGCTGTTTTAAGGGTTAAAATTGGTGACAAAGTTGCTCGTGGTCAAAAATTGACGGAAGGTTCAATTAATATTAAAGAATTATTAGAAGTTGCCAAAATTGAAGATGTTCATAATTATATTTTAAAAGAAGTACAACGAGTTTATCGTTTACAAGGAATTGAAATTTCTGATAAATATATTGAAATTATTATTAAACAAATGTTAAATAAAGTTAAAATTATTGATGCTGGTGATACTGAATTATTACCAGGAGAAATTGTAACAATTAAACGCTATCGTAATGAAACAATTAAAGCTGTTCGTTCAATGAAAAAACCGCCAACAGCAAAAAATGTTATTTTTGGAATTAAAAAAGCACCATTAGAATCTGAGTCATTCTTATCATCAGCGTCATTCCAAGATACAACACGAGTATTGGTTAAGGCGATTATTAAAGGCAAAGTTGATTGTTTAGAAGGTTTAAAAGAAAACATTATGTTAGGACATTTAATTCCGGCGGGAACAGGATTAAAAAATCCCAAAGATATTATTGCGGCTGGAATTGCAGCAAAAGCTGAAGAATATTAAAAAGACCATTAGGTCTTTTTTTCTTGGGAATATTGATAATATGTGAGGTACCATATACATTTTAGACCAGTTAGTCTTTTAAAAATTTTAACACAGCTTCGATTGGTGTTAAAAAATTTATGCTTTTATGTCGTCTAACATTGTTATAATAATTTAAAAATATTGTAATTAACTTTCGT
>DWMW01000020.1:0-20163 GCA_018246335.1 Papilio thoas cinyras
ATTTACACTAGATATATTGAAAGCATTACTAAACAGCGCCGTATAACTTGCTAAACGTATATAATTACTAAGTCAATATATTGATGGATTGATGATGGAATCATGAATAAACTGTATTGTTATGTTATTGTCAAGCCGAGAGACTGCAAACCGGTCGCCGCTAGATAGTAATCTATCCCGTTTATATTAACGGTAAGAGGATCACTGGTGACAGTGACAATCTTATGTTGTACGGAATTAACAAATAAAAGTGGTTGGATTTCTGTGAAGCAATAGGCACGGGTCCACGTAACGTGCCGAACAAAACGGTGAGCGGACGTGAGGTGGCGCCAAACAAAACACTGGCGGTGCGCGTGGGCAGCCTTCCCGCGGTCGCCATTGGCCGCACCGGCGACTGGGGCGCCCCCCACACTCCCCCTCCAATCGCTCGGCCCTCCCGCACAATAATTTGGCAGAGGACCAAGTGGGAGGGACCTAGTATGATATTCGAACACGCCGGCGCACGCGCAGTTATACTGCACCTCCGGATGTGTTTGTATTATAAATATAAAGTTTTAATTATTCTATTATTATATTATTATTGAGGTTAATTATATTGATAAAAGGATAAATCAAACATTTATCTATAAAGGAATCCTAAATGTTATTGTGAATTTTATTTCCAATAAATGAATGTTATCTCAAGATAATCATTGTCATTAAGGCTGCGCTGCGGGAATAAATAACACCACTCTTTACTGCTCACTGTTGCCTGTTTGTAACGAAGTCAAACAAAAAATTATGAAGGGAGTCGTTAGTTTAGCGCGGTAGAGACGTGGTCGTTGAGAGGTGTCGGCTTAAAGCGCCTGGCGATGGCTCAGTAGGTGAACAAAATTATAAAACTTAAAGCGCTAGCTTCTAAATAAAAAGCACAAAGCAAATGTTGCCTACACAGAAATCACTAATTTGCCACATTCAAATTCCAAAAAATATAATAATTAGTGAGAGAGTGTGTCCTGCGGTGCTAATAAAACAAAAGAAACAGAGAGTGAACATTCCGGCGCGGCGTGGTGCGACAGGGTAGGCCTCGGCGTTAATTAACCAGAATGCTTCAGATGCCGCGCGGATTCGTCTGTGCGGCGGGCCGATGCCGCTGTGTACGTGGGCGGCGCGCTGCAGCCACTACTCCCTGTGCACTGTGCTCTTGTTATAATTACGCTGGTTGTTCTAACTAAGGCAATAACAGAAGTAAAGGAATTAGTGAAGCTATAAAAAAAAACATATCTCACGCCTGTATGCCCCGAAGAGGAAGGCAGAGGTGCAACTTGTGCACCCACATTTCGCTATATGTTTTTCGGTCCCACAATGTGGTAGGGGGCGAGCCTATCGCCATATCGGGCACAAATTCCAAACTCCGGGCTGATATCAAGTTGAAAAAACCCAATACCATTTTTTTTTGTTTTTTTTTTATAAAAATTTACTATTTTTTATCACTATTTATCGAGAAGGTAAAATTTTCTGACCAACATTTTTTTTAAGCTATTCTCCATTTATTTTAAGAGGAAGGCTTTACGAAAAATCAATAAGACATTCCTACTAAGTAGACTATTCTATTTTCAAACTAAACCTTTAATTACTCAGGTGCTATAAATACTTGATATCCGTACAACAAAAGGTGTCGCAACGAAGTGACAAAAAGATAACAAGGTATATTCGCGATAGGGCGCAGATGGCACGATAAGGCTGGCGAGGTGTCGCGCCGCCGCGCACCGCCGGACCACCGGCGAACACATTTGCATAAAACCTCCGCGCACTCACTAAGTGACCGCCGGCAGCCGTACAGCGCCGCGCACAAGTCGTGCTACGCCATTTATTTACTTAAATTACTGTTTATTAGTTGAAAAAAATTACGCACGGAATATTGACTCAAAAGAAAATTGTCTTTTCCTCATTCAACTCTTTCGTTTATAAAATTAAAGAATCTTTCAAGCTGACAGACGAGGCTGCGAAGCTGGAAGAGTGACGGCTGCACGGGCCGCGGGGACGCGCTCGGCGCCCGAAATCGACGGCTTCGTATCATTTTAACTTTAATTGGACCGTAGCGAGCGTCGTTAAAACATTTCAATACGGTTAATGGATAATCAATAAAATAATAAATATTCATTAAGCGAGTTAAACGATCGACGTAAACACCAATAAGGAAAATAACAATTTACTGCGTTTAGTATGTGCAGGGCGCGGCCGGGGCCTTTGACAGAGGGATATCGATTGACGAAACAAAACAACTTTACATTAAAATCTTTTTTAATTTGCGATCGATTAGTTCGGTAAAGTTTTTACGACGTACTTAGCATTTAAAAAACATTTTATTGAGGGCTTTATTATGATGAATAAAACCCAACAGATTTGATACATTATTAACTCTTGTTAGTTATAACAACTGCTATAGCTCCGTCACTCGCGCTCGCGGAACGGACCTGTTAAGATTAAAATGCAATAAAGCGAGCCGAGACGCCGGCGAAACACTTTGTACCCATTACAAGCGATGGCTTTAACTGTGAAACACTTTAAAACTCTTTACGATTTCACTTACCTCATATCCGTTACAGTGTCAAGCAATACAGGGGTCGTCAATTACGATCGACTTATTCCCGTGTAGGGCTGACACTACATATAAAAACTTCATGTTTTATTGGATATTACTCTAGCGGATAGATCATAAACGACGATAAGTTCACTATCTGTCATGATTCTATTTTTTTAATACAATGTTTAATGTTATTTGTTTAATACAAAACAATTCTTAAAAAAAATACTTTCAATTCGTAGTCAAAAGTTTAAGAAAAAAAAATTAAAAGTAGCAGTAGTGCCAAGTTGGAGACAGTTTTGTAGTTAACGAGTCCGCACTCGAGTCGCCCACCGTACGCCGCCAACAATTAGGCCCCACTTTGCGTTGCCTTTTAATTGTCCGCGCCTTGGCGCTGCTCCGGCGGACTTAATGGAACCCTCTTGTAGAAGGCGGGCGCTGAATTTAGCTGGAGTGGGATCTATCACTATCAATACTACCTCAGTAATAGAGGGAAATAATTAGCGACCTCTTTTAAGTAACCGAAGGTACGTCGATGCCTGACTTCTAAGAGTTCTCTATACGAAGTAAAAACATCGAAAGTCGACAACGTGCCGAACGTGGATAGTAACATAAGGTTATAAATTGAAAACGTCAATAGCATTTTCAGCGGGAAACTAACGCAAAGTATTGGTCACTAAAGTACTACGTCGTAGACGCAGTACATGCAATGCTACACTATCATACAGATATATATATATTTATATATGTACATGTGTGTGCGTGAGTACTACATATGAGAGACGGTTAGCCGCAGCGATCACCGCTACGCCTGGCTCGACCACTCAATCACCGACATATTGACTCGGTAACTAACGCTAACCGCAACATACACACAATGTATATAAACCTACAAACGTCATCAGTAATATGTTAATCGATTTATATATGTATAGGGCTTACTCGATCTAGATTAACGATACGGATTGACAGGGGATGTGACGTCATCGCACCACCTTAGCGTAAAACATCACAAGTTAACAACATTTAAAGATGTTATTGAACAATAACTTTAACTGGACTTCATCGCACAGTACATAGCGATAACATGTATTTTTTACTCAATGAAAAAGCACCAGTAAATACAAAAATTACAATACATTGCAGAATACAATGGATACTAACAGCAGCCTGTCTTCCGCCACGCGTTACATCTTGCTGGAAGTAAACTAAACCTTGCTTTCTATGACCTTTTCGAATGCGGTATATGTTATGAGCTGTGACTTTATCAAAGTTAAAAATGTTCAAAGAGAGACAACCCTATGTACATAGAAATGTATGCGCGTGTGTACATGAAGCTAATTGTTCAGACATCAATGATCACAGATAGACATGCGATGGCAAGCCGCGACCGCACGTCGGCGGCAGACCGTCCTTAACATATGTACATATCTACGTCACCAGCAAAGTTATGTCGAATACCAAGTTTCGCATTGCGATACTGTACACAATGACATTAAGCATCGCTCAGGATCATAGCCTGTACGAGGCACTCGTGTCTCTCGAATACAGTTGCTAAACAATAAAACGCATTGCAAATACTTATTCATTTTTTAAATGACATATCGAAATTCCAGCCATTATTACTAGTCTAGAACATAATGTGATGCAAGTCACTTAGTACTATACCCTTTCTAAATTCTTAGTACCAAAGAAACGAACTCACAATGTTGTAACTGCGGCGAGGCACGGCACAGGACTCCTCATTAATTTAACTAAGAATATGTTTAGACGTCTGGTCGCCTCAAATATAAACTGAAAAGAAGTTGCGGCGGCAATCTGTCTGTCCGATATGTCCAAACAATGTAATTACGACCGCCCAAACATCCACAGAGCGGTCTGTATAACGTGGTGACATATATGAAGGCGTTTGAAATAACAGAGCGACCGTTACCGCGACACAAAAACTGTGGCGACAAATCAAACGGGAACATGGCGCGAATAATCCACGGTATCAAAGCGGGCGGCCGCGAGCTCGCCGCGCTCTGTTTCGGCGAAAGGTGTATTTATTCCGTGTCCCCGCGACGCGACGACACACAGCCGCGCCGCTGAAATATGACTTTACAAGAATTTCCCGAGAGTTATTCCCGAGCCGGCTTATTTCACTCGCACACTTTTACTAAAGCTGGCGACACACTCAAAGCGAGAAATTTTATTGACTGATAAATAAAGACATTTTTGTGCTTAAAAATATCGATGTTGCCCTGAAAATGTACTTTATTTGATTCAATGATTAAAACCCAACGATAGTAAAAAATTGCGAATAATTTACACAGCATCCTAAAAATCGCATCCGAGCTCTATAGTTCCGCTCCACGTGTGCCACCGACCGGTGGCCGCGGCAATTCCAAGCCCGATGTCATGTGCCAGTGGCTGTCCGCCGCTAATAGTTATTTTCCTCGTAATGGCGCTACACTTTTCTAATGAAAGCTGCGGAGCGCGCGGTGTCGACACCCCTTCATTAGGTGTCGTGTTCATGGGAGCTTTGTTGATACGAGCTTTCATCGGAAGCGATTAGGCGGCACGGTGTCGTAGGATTACTTCGTCTCAATTTAGTCATTTTATATTTGGAGGACTCGTGTTTGTTTTCAATTAGTTTGTCGGGGTTCCAAGGAACATTGAAATCCCGTGGGCGCAATACAATGACAGATAAAAAGAACTATCAATTTGTCAAACAAGAACGCATGGAGTCGCAATGACTCGGCGTGACAATAATATTCTAAGAAGACACTGTTGTATGGGTATACATACATACGCATACAAAGTAGTCATCGACATTAACTGTAACTATGTTTTACGTCCTTAATGATGTTAGAAGAAAATTGTAATAAAAACAAGTATCAGTGTAACTGCACGTATAATAAGACAATGCTGTCTGTGTAGTCAATCTCCTCGCTCGGCACAAAGGAGCTCCCTCGGGTTGAAGCCGCTCCGCGCCCCCGTGCAACCTCTTCGAATTTTGTTAAGCTGGGATCTTTTGAATTTTTAAAGGCCCATTAATTGGAGCGCCCCAATCGTAACGCAATTAGTCCTGCCCACCCCCGATGGCGCGCTGATAGAACACGTCTGAGGGCTGACGCCTCGGCCGTCTGCCGTAGTAATAATGATGACGCGGCACTTCCTCCCCGCCGCGTCCCCGCTGGGGGAGCTATTATCTGTAACGAGCTGTACATCTGATTGTATAAGTGTACGCGTTCAATGTAGAGGGCGCCACGTCCGCCGCGCGATTGACGAGTTATTATAACTTAACATCGCAGCTCGGTCGAGATACGATATTCTCGGACGCTATAAGAAAAGATGAACGCCATCTTAAATTTGATGTAGCGGACACTACTCCCAATCAATGAAATAAAAGCTCCTATTTTTGATTCTCCTAATCTCTCGTTTTTAATGTCGTGTATTATGATCTATTTATATGAATGCACCGAGTTACAACTCAAACATTTCCAAACGCGGTCGCTAATTTTGAAACGTCAATAATAGGCATGGCAATGCCGGGACGGGATTGAGTCGTTCAGTCGACTGACCCGATGGACCGCGGTAGCGGGTAGCGTCCCTCGCCCACACTCAATACAGAAACATCTCGGGATTACCGAATACTGTTAGGTTTATAATAACAACAAAACTCTTTTCTTTTTTTAAATCAATGGATTAAGCTGTAAAAGATATACCAAAGCCAACTAACTTGTAAAAGATAAGTAGAGATTGTTATTTTTTTCTGTGGTCCTGACGTTATCATGACTACGGCCGTCATCTACTAACGTGACTTGTAGACTAGAGGAGATGTAATAAGATAGGCAATTTAGCAGAGCACATGTCGTAAACGTCCGAGAGCTACGAACACCGAGTGACGAATGACTTGTAAGTTGTAATGTAATGAGCGGGCGGCGGTGTGCGGCCGGTAATTGCGTACTTCCCGCGGTCAGGTTATACACGCGGCGCGGGTCCGCTACGTGTCCGATGCGTTTCCGCACCGGATGACTTTTATGCGTTTTAATCGAATTAGCGAGATCACGTGTGAGATTTCAAATATATTCAATTTTATGTCTTCCCGTTCTGGGCGAGTGAAGCATTTGATAGTTCCACGTGTCGACGACTTTATTAATTTTATGAATGCGTAATTAAGGTCAAATTTACGTATTAAAATTAGAAATACAATTTTGTTACACATATATTTTGATAAACAAACAAATAATTATCTCATCGTATTAAGTCGAATTAAAGCAAGACAAAGTGTACATAATTATTACAAGGCTGGTTAAATTTCGTCGCTGCAGCGAGCTGGCAGAGGGCGCAGGGTGAGGGGCGAGGGGAGCGCCCGGGGCTCCGTCTAATTAACCTTCAGCCGTATTGTTGCCCTGACGCTGCTGACGACGTGCCAGACGATGACATGCAGCGAGAGCGAGTACAGTCCTCGACATAAACGACGCAATTGAAATAATGTACAGTCACATACAAGCTGCGACGCAAACACAGCAGATTCAATATGTAAGTAAGGAAGGCGACAGGCAAAATAAAAAGAGGTCACGTTGTATGTCATTTGTATATGCATAGAAAAGGTTTCGGCCTACAACCTTCTCGAGCAGAAGCTATTTTACTTAAACGGCGTATCAAAGTGCTGTAACATATTGTTTTACTAATGAAAATAACACAAACATGCTTCTAATGAGCATCGGCAGCCGTTAATGGCTCAAAGAAAGGCATTTAGTAGAAAGCGAAGCATAAATCGCGCGCCGCTGCGACCGTCTTTGATACCCGGGAATTACCCGGGTACGGCGTAAATCAGCCGGTTGAAATAGACGCGGCTGGTGATGAGTCATGGAGCCGACGCCCGGCCGCGGCCAGGCGACAGGGCTGTCGACTCAATTCATTATTCATTTTTACCAGGTTGTTACAATCCCTTGACAGTAGGTACGATGTAATTAGAAGTGATCTGAAATCTAATATTTACTTTTTAATACAAAAGATTGAAACAATAATAGTTTTTTAAATAAAAAGGTCATATCAAGGTCAAACCTATCCTATCTCTAAAGTCGGTTTAAATTACACGCTGTATATAAAACAACATGAAGATCGGTTGGGTTTCTGGGTTCATCGCGTGATGTGGGACTTTTATATACATATAAAGAAACAAGTATACATACATACAAACAAAACAAGAATAGTACATTTCAGTTCTGTTTTAAATACGAGTGGAGACCGAGAACACAAGTATTAATATACAACACACCCTTGAATATAGACAGCGTAACGATCGCAATCGTTGCTTAGCTTCTGAAGTCGTCGTCGTGGTGGACGTCGGTACTTATCTTCCGTGTCGCGTACGTTATGTAACGAACGACCAAACTGACAGATAATAGTGTTAAATAATTTTGCTTCATTATCTGTAGCCAGCCCCGAGGGCCGGGCGCGGCCGAGCCGATCGCTCCACACCGCGTTAAATGCTCGATGGAGAATCGTATTTGTCGCCGTGTTATTGCTGTTAAGGCACGGTCCCATAGTACATCTTTGTAGAGGGGAGAGAGGACGGGCCGGGGTTCCAAGTAGCCTTAGCTGTCACGGCTAAGAAAAAATACAGCAAAGCACAGATGTAGCAGACGATATCTGTTGCATCATAATTAAAGTGGTACTGGCCACCTTATACCCCGGCGGGAGAAGCTCAGGACCTTGCCACTAAACACACAGAAATTTATAAATCAATGCTTGTCTATAAAGTATTTTACGTGTTACATAAAATACAAATTTTAAAATGTTACAGATTTAAACGTGTCCAGTCAACTCGGCTTCTAAAATAGCACGTTTAAGCGGAAGCTGTTAACAGAGGTCAGCTTAGATTATCGTTAATTATCAATAAAATCAAATTCTCTAGCAACTTCCCCTTAACGCTCATTTCTGAACATCGGCGTGTTATTGTGGAGTACGTCATATAACGACATGACCCTTACTCTTTGATCTCGCCCCAATCGATTTACAACCCTAACCGCTTCGATTCAAAGTTTATTTTCTATGGAAACGACGACTAATGCCTCTTGTATAAGTTTCGTCGAAAACGTGACACACGAAGCAAAAACGACCGTAATACTAGGTGAGAGAGAACAATATACATCGGGGATCGTTGACCATATTTGCCGGGTGTATCTGACACAAGATATAATTGGCGCGAAGTGGACTAGGTCTCTATTTAGGTACAGTCTGCTAGAAAATTGCTACACAGTTGTCAAAGGATGCAAATTTGTGTGCACGGTTATAGCGCCCTCTCTATTTATATCGGGAAGAGTCGTGCTGTGTTTGAAGCTCAGATTTATCGCTACCAAAATGAAATGTATTTCATGTACTTCGACGTAGCTCTCAGCTGCACGTGTTTATATGGAGTGACGCATCTGCAACTCGACTAGTAAGTAGTTGTTGAATTCATTTTTGATTGTGTTACTTGTATCATTTACAAATACGTTTTTATAAAAGGTATTTATAATCTTTATCTTTAGCCTGTATCAATCCACTCCGGTCAACCTCATGAGCGGTTCACAATTTTGCGAACAGTCACAGAGTGTAAATGATCGCGAAATTTTTTTTTATTAAATTGATAAAATAAAAAAATTGTAATCAACGTGAAATTGCTTCCGGAATTTTTAGCAAATAATAATGACGGTAACATTATTTTAATAATATTACCGCTTCCGAGCGCAACAGTACTCCGGCGTTCGCCCGCCTCATTGAATTTCAAATTCCAGTCAAAGGCATTATTGTTTTATAGTCCCAACACGACAAACATAATTAGGCATTTACCGACTCCCACTGTAATCAGAATATTAACTAGGGAAGTGGAAAGTCGGAGGCTTGGGGGGTCAACGTAACCTGGCCTGTTCAATCCAAATAAAACGATCGTAAAGAAATGCGTCTCGCGCTTGACAGTTCCACTCGAGACACTTTATGACATCGGCCGTTTCTTATTAAAGGACCAATTTAAGCCATTATACTGTTCATAAAAGCGTACATCATCCTGTTGTGTTTTGTCTCTTTTCAACGCCAAGTGTATCGTGTGTTTTGTCTCATTTCGCAACGAGGGAATGTTCGGAATATGCTTTACGAGATTCCAAAGTGAAGGGTGGTATGTTTTCGAAATTGCTAGTGATGTACGCCTATCGTATCTGTATCCCTATCGACTGGCCAAAGTTTTTTTTTACCCATTATAATATGAAAGTGGGTATTAGTGTTCATATATCATATTCCTACTTTTAACGACACATGCAGAAGTAGGTAAAAGGATTTTCTATTTAAAAACTAGATGTACCCCGTGGTCACTGACATCGCTTCCTCTCGCACATCTTTCTCACTTAGCCGTATTTTTCTTTCTGTTCGCACTCTGAAGCTTGTAGTGTGATGTGAAACATAACCTGTAGAATTCTAGACTCTCGTATGCTAGTAAAATTCTTCCAATCGTTTTGGTAGTTCCTGAGAATGGTGCGGTCAAACAAACAAATGCTTTATTAAATTGGTACAGACAGTGCCCACGTAATGCTATGTTTATTAAAGTTATTATTTTTCAACAGAAAAGACTGGGACCTTGATATGCCAGGGCCGGATTGAGTGGTGTCGATGTAATGCTGTCTTTTATTTTGTCAGTGACATTCGGAGAGGAAATTATGTAAATTGGTCATCTGAATAAAAACTATATCTACAGTCGTGATAAATATAAGACTAAAGATAATATCGTTCCATTTACATATCAATTAACGCGCGATCTCTTGATTCGTTTCCTTCCCCTCGCGCACATCAGTCCGGCCAACAAACAAGACAAGCTATTAGTCCATCTTCACGGACCAATTAAAGCATCAAACGTTTTCGAGGAACATTTCAAAGCGGTCCCGGCCGCACCATTACGCAGTAATTACTAACGTAAACATCGACAAACGCTCGCCCAACACTAACACGCCGCGGAGCGCTTAAACTAACAACAATACGATGCCACTCGACAACTCTAAGGCAAGCAAAATTGAACTTAATTGCACAAACTGTAAAGAGTAATGTTAGTTTAAGAATTTATAGTGGCGAGTTTGTATGAGCATAAGTAGTCGATGAGTGTTCTTCGTGATTTTATTTGATTGTTTATTTGTGTGATTTGTGCCCCCCCTCCCGCTCCCGTTGCCGCGCACCCTCCCCACTGGATGCGAGAGTTCGAGGAGGAAATTAAAGCTTATATGACTTTATCAAGTGGCAAATAAAAGGAGGCGCAGTGAAGGTTGAGCGCCGAGACGGCATGTCGGAGTCTCTCGAGTGATTGTAGTCTTTTAACACATATAGAATTATATAATTTGTAGATACATTTAGATTTGTATTGCTACAATATATATTGTACAGCAGTAGTTAATGACAGACAGATGTCAAGTACTCAGCATGAGCAGGTATTTTACTAATTTTTTAATACTTCTTGTATTCATGTGTATAAAATACTGAAGTTGATTTTGTTAAAGTCCGAATTTAAAATTATAAGCCGACTCGCTCCTCGGTTCTCTCGTTGCATAAAAAGAAACGTTTCTGATTCGTTAGCAAATAGAAGCAATTAGTCGGTGGGCAGAGCTTGGACTTCAATAAATGTTCCCCGGGAGTCAAGAGGGAATGCACCGGTCCGGCGGGCGGGCCGCGGCCGCGCTGGGCCGCTGCCAGCCCTAGACGCGAGTCTTTTACATTTTTAATTAATAACCATTTAAACGGACAGTTTTTAATCCAAAATTCAAAAACGTTAAATTTACTGTGCCGGTTACATTCCGTACACCGCAGATCGATAACTTAAAAGATAAGTAATAAAATAATATATATATTAAGTAGTAAAAAGGCTTTGTATTAGACAGTAGAAATATTACTCGGACACTGTTACATCTGTGGAGCAAAGAACGACATCTAAATTATAATATTCATATTATCAAATCTCCTTAACGCGACCTTTAGTGCGGCAACAATCTGATGGAACCGTCTCAAAACAGATTAAGTTTTAATTCGTCAAAATGTTCGTGTTAGCAAAGTATAATGAGCTATGACATCCGCGGGCGGCGCGACAGATCTCGTCGCGGCCGTACATCAAGGCGTAATTAACGCGGCCGGTCTCTGCGTTTGATTTATTCTTGTATTAGTTAAACAAATGATTAAGATACATTCAAACGATTAACATTATTTATTCACGGAACCGGTTGTTGAACCGAGCCGTTAGCGACGTCTTCCCTAATCCGCGCCAGAACGGGCCCTTGTAAAAAACCACATCCCGCCTGCGCTGGAATAATACCGCTACAATAATAGGGAGTAAATCAAAAAGGGATTTATTAAGGGACCCGGATGGCTTCCTAAAATTAAAACGTCTTTTTTCGTCGTCCCCGCGGGAGGTTTTTTCGTCGCTCCGGGGAGATGATAATTTAAATTAATTATGTTTGGTTAATAGCTGCTCGCGATTCGGCTCGCTCCTCGCTCCCCGCACTCTGCTGCCCGCTCCCCGCTGCCCGCTGGGTTGTTTGGGAACAACATTTAATAATTTTTTTATACTTTACGTCACAACTTCATTTCGACAACTTAATATTAATTAGTAGCATTTCGAATCCTCAAAGCGGACCGACCACATTTTGACTATAATGGCCAGCAAGTAATTATATATTTAAAGGTGCCTCTAATACCTAAGGAATATCCAAAAGTCTGCCTTTATATTAAAAAGTCAGATTACAGTTCACTGATCTTATTATCATTAATATCTCATATCTCTTATACTTGTAAACAATATCATTCATTGCTATATGGAAATGAATCAGAATATTGAATCTGTCCTAATATATGCTAATAAATAATTTAAAATACTAAAAGTTTTCAAACAGATAATGCGTAGCGAGGCCGCACGCGGCATTCTGCGTCTAATGAGGCGGCACGTTTGATGGCGCGTCATCCGTCAAGCATTAATGGTCTCTCGGCGCTCGGCTCGCCGCCGGCTGAGGTCGGCAGGCACGCTATTAACATCCACCGATATCTCGATACACTCGATAGCATTGACAAAACTAATTCAGTTTCTACTATTTATCGATTAATATAATGATTGATGGATATACAACATTGATATCATTGTTGTACATTTTTTTCATCAATAAATTTAAACAAATAATGTTTCACTCTTCACTTGTTTAATCCTTTTTAAACAATTCAATAAAAGCGATCACCATTGGGCTATTGCCTCATTTGTCAATTCATGCAATGAATAGCAAACGACGCCAAAGTTATTCGCACGTGATTTTTTCAAATGGAACTCTAATGTTGTTGATAAAGATATCATTTTCACCGGCAGAGCTAGGGTTGCCAGCCGCACATTACAGGCTTGAAAGCCATTTCTGTTACTTGGTAACCCTGAACAAAGTTGTGTTCATTCTCTCATATTACAAATTCAATATCCTCAGCCGCGCCGTCATTCGATCGTAAACCTTATGTCGTTCATCAAAAGCACGTAATCGGAAATCCTTTACACCCTAATAAGCGTTATTTCCAAAAGCGCGATGCTCCGAGCGTGTCTATTTGTGTTAGGTGGATTATACCCGCGCACAAATAGGACTACACGGTTTTTGTTTATTGCGATGTTCTATTATAAACCTTATCGTATTTCGTTTAGTTCGTATTTAGCACGTGCATTAGTACGATACTGTAGAATCTGCGCCGCTGACTATACGCTATAATTTATCTATGAAATACGCTCGTTAAATCGGTTGAAAGCAAAGCAGGGGTGAGTTAATTTGCCTTGTTAATTATGATAACGTGCGGATATCAAGAGAGAAAGAGAACAGAGTTGGAAAATTTAATATTCCTGATGATTATATAATATACTCGTTGTTTTATGTTTTTTATTCATCCACCTTAAGTAATAATTGTGTCGTATGTGTAAGTGTAAGACGACAGTAATATAAAGGTTCTACATTATTATTATTCGAAACTCAATTTAAATAACTGCAACAATATATTAGGTCCCACAAGAAACAAAGTGTTGTGCTACCAGTGACTGATATTCGCAATTCATCTCACTCTTAATGTTCAGGTGACGTCACATGGAGCGCGGCTGTCGCCAGACGTGACTTTCTGCTTGTTATCTTATGTAATGATGCAGGGGTGCACGCTTTGTTTTTAATTCGATATCGAGATGCGTAGGCGCGGCGGTTACGGTGTCGCGGGGGTGGCGGGGGTCGCGGCGGGGGATGGCAAAAACCAACGGATGACATATGGCGCGAACACGCATCTACAGGATGATTTTTAACAAATCAATGGCACTAGAAATTCTACCGGTAATAAACAATCAATTATATTAACTAGGTTGTAATGAATCCATTTACTAATAAATTATCAAGTTAAGTATCGGTTAAACTTTCATAACAAAAATAAAAGATTTGATAGTTTTTGTGAAATATGATTTCAATAGAAATAGACATCAGATACTTTTGTGTTACTAACCAATAAATTTTAAGCAATAAAAAATGATGACACCAGATTGTCTGCGTGGACGACTCTGTATACAATAAATCCTTATATTTTAATCAGTATTCAAAAATAATAAACAAAAATAATTGAGAATGAAACCAAACCTCCCTGTACATACGAAAAAATCCTCAACATAATGTTCAATCACAACAAAAAGACCCGTATTGATATCCTTCACGGTATAAACTACTCTAAGCTGTAGTTTTCAACGTTTATATTTGCTTGGCTCATTGCTCACAGTTGTCGCTGTAAGTGGATCGTCAATTAGTGAAGAGAGCGGCCACTTTACACACCGATGGGACGCGTTCACACCGCGCGTGAACATACACAATTATAATTATATTCGATTCCATACGCTTTAAGGTATTCGTCGTATTAGTTCACACTGCGAGAATTGTACACACAAAGACATATCTTTTATGAAAAAGGAAGATAATTGTTTCTTGTACGGCCTTCACACCACGAAATTTTACGTTCACACTGGGGCTTACAGCAAGCTCCACGTCTTCTTCTCTGTCACTAAGGAAAGTGATGAATCAAACCGTGTACCGTGTGTCACTTGTCAGCACTCGGCGGCGCTGCGCCACCGGGACTCGAGACACATTGCTGACGTCAGTTCACTAATTGCTCGATGTTTTTTTACGTTAAAACATAAGCTCGGAGATAAGGGCCGTGCTGCGGTAAAAGTATATTCAATTAAGAAATGTTTAATTAAATATATGTTTATAAGTACATATATGTAGTTCGTAGGTTTTAACGTGCTAGCGTTATAAGGCAGACTAAGGCGGTTAACACAATTTAATACTTGTAACAACGTTGAAAAGAAATTGATATTTGACAGTTGATTTGTTATAAAATACATTGAGTATCAAGAATAAAACTTTTACATTACAATAACATACTGTATCCCTGTGTGGGTTATATTTCACTTAACGTATTCACAAATAATACTGATTAATACGTGCGGCGTGAAGCAATTAGTATGTTTGGATAGGGACTGAGAATAAACTACTGTTCAACAAATTGATAGAAAATACCATTTAGAGAACACGACACGACCACGACACGACATTTTTATATTTTGTGATTATTGTTACAGGATTGTAATATAAAAATAAACAAATAATACCTACTTTTAAATTCATTTTAACCACGATAACCGAATTTAATTACTTAAACTTCGTGACCCAGAATATAAACCCTGACATCGATTAACATTATTGACTGAGCCAAAATCCGTTTGCTATGCTATAATGCATGCAAACAATAAAGATTTTTCATTTTTTTCATTTTTTTTTTCAATGCATGTCTAATCGACGCCCGCAATGATACCGAGATCATCAAGTAGCCAGTAGGATATTATTTCTAAACAGAATAAATGTAATTTGGCCAAAGTCAATACCTACGTCAGTGTTAGCCACACAAGTTAGTTCTTAACACACATATCATTTTAATCGCCAGAAGTGTCCCTACAATGTATTGTCCACTGAAACATGAAACTTGTGCAATAACGGCCGGCTGACCACCTGCGACTTGTTAGCGGGTTTAATTACAATCTCGGTCGGTACGCTCTCTGTCTCGTAGCAGCTGACGTGTCGCGGGTTGTAAGGCGGCTCTGTTTTAATTAGTGCCGCCATATGTGTCGCGTCACGTCACGTCGCGGGGGACGCCCGACCCGCCCCCTCGCCCCGCACACCGCGCCACCTTGGTGATAGTATAATTATCTCACTTTAAGACATACAAATTTCCGGACTAAGCTTTAAGAGGTAGCGTGTTTTTTATTATTTTTCTACTTTCTTGTAGTTTATAGTTTTTTTTTAGTAAGTATACATAACACCTTATAATACAACAGGTACTCTAAGACACCGAGTATTGTCCGCATCCGCACTAGGCTGCAGTTTTGTAAAATAACACAAACGCCTTATTCAACCAAATCAAATTATAGTTCTGTACACAAACATCATAAAACTGTAAATTCAATACTAATTGAATTCCTTTTGAAAAACAATGTGTGTCAGTTACTGTTCATTCGGTTTATTAGAGATAAAAATTGTTAGCGAAATTGTTAATCTTTCTAAAAGTTTTTAATCATAAAAAATAAGGCCGCAAGCTCTTATGGTTTGGACCGCGCTCCGTTTGAGGAATAACAGACGACGTGTGGGTTACGGCGAAAGCGTTTAATTCCGTCGTAGATTTCGGGGAAGCAGCGGCCGCACGAGGTGGTGACCCATTAAGTAATTAGTGATGTCGAATGGCTCTAAACGCCCGCAGCCGCAGCCGGGACACGGGCTGTGTAGTGAACGATCGCCATGATTCATGTACGCTGTCTGACTAATTTATCTATAAATATTTTAAAATATGTATGCAAGAAAATATTTAGATTTCGAGAAAAGATGCTTTTAAATAATGTGCAAACAGTAGAGAACAAATATATAAAACCACAATGCATACCTGCGTTTCCGTGACGTTCAGAAGTTTAGCCATGTCCGCTCTTTCACCGGAGGACAGGTACTTCTTAACTTCGAACAGCTTCTCCAGCTCGAAGATCTGGCGACCGGTGAAGGTGGTCCTGGCCTTCTTCCGCCTCCCGACCCCCGCGTCCTCGCCCTCCTCGCTGGTCAACGAGCCCTCTCCGCCCAGAGGAGACCGGACGTCCTCCGTCGATTTCTTTCTCTTGATTAACTTGGAAGGATCTGTGACAAGAAGACATAGAAACTTAACGTTTACCGCACTCATTCCTTTGACACGATTGCGATAATTGCCTTATGGCGCAACTATATAGTTTTCCTTTAATGGCTATACCCAACCCATTTGTTTAATAATTTGAATACTGATAAAAGTAAGCGTTATCGTCATCTCATTCTCTACGACAACTCTTACTTTCAGTTTACCCCAGCACCTCTGCGACGTGCACTGCGGGGCGCCTGGCGCTCGTCAGCGAGTGCTCGATCACAACCGATCACAATCCATCAATACATTCCCAACGGCGCTTATTAAAATAGTTGGCAGAGGCACAGGCTCAGGCCAGGCTTGTAGTGTGGAGCATTTTCATTCATATGTGAAGGGTTAAATGCCTTAATCATAATACATTAGAATTTCATGAGACATTATCAAAATATTTTACTATTTTCAAATAAAGTATAGTGCAAGTATCCCGATAAGACGAGACTTCGTTAAATTTAGAACCAGATATAGAAAACTTTGGGCGACTTTCTCTGTTTTAACTTAGTAATCTTTACCAGACACATTGTACATGGCTGTGCGAGCCAATGCAGCACTGTGTAACTCATTAACAATTAAACGCCAAACACATCGCTCAACAGAGTAGACACATCTGTTAATCATTGGCGCGGACCGTACTTACCGGCTGTAGGACAGATCTAATTGTTTTATCGTATTTATTTTAACGATATAATCAGAGTTCATCTGATCAGAGTTCATCATGATGATATTGTAGTAATAGCATTCTTACGGTTTGATGAAACTAAGAAATTCTTAAGGTATCGATTGTGTTGCCGAGCTGTGGCCGAGTCTTTGCTCTGCTCGTCTTCGGTATAATTAGCGGTGATTACGCCCGGGAACAATCCGCTGCGCGCTCGTGAGAACAGCGCGATCACTTAAATGCGTGCGCTTGCGAGTGCGAAGGAGGAGGACACATCCTATTGGATGCAGATATTTTATATTTTGTGTACGTGTTCTTTCTGTATATTACGTTTCCATTATTATTTCCTGACAAAATTAATTTCAAGTCATCGTTTACAAAGAATAACTTTATTTTCACTTATTCATTAATTAATTCAAAATATAAAAACACTTTATCGCAGCCGCTGTTTTCTAATCCAGATCTGAGAACTCTTCTTTAGATTAGAATCATAGTGAGTAGTTCTCACGCGTATCTTTATATATCCGATGCCCGCTCCGCTTATGACAGCGCGCACCGGCTGCGGCGCACAATGGGTGTGAGCGCCGCGTCGCTCGTAGCACCGGGTGTTCATTACAATGGCGCGTACGTGTCTCCGAGCGCCGAGAGTTGCGACACTCAATGACGCACGCAACGCCGTTTGTACTTACTGTTATTGTTTTTATGTAATACTTTCTGTGTGACCATCGTTACAATTAGAAACCACATTTTGGGATCAATGGGTTTAAGGCTGGACCCTTGAACACGCACTTAGCACCCGTGGGACGTCGAGGGGACAGCACAACGTGTTTGCATCGAAGAAGGGAACAAGAGGAATAATAAATTAGTAGGAGCTTGTTGCGCGGGACGCAGGGCAGCTGACAGGACACCGGGATAGGCTCCCGGGACGCGCTGCAGCTGGCGGGATTAGAGGCGGATGTTCGAGGTTTAGATTAGCAACTTGTCCGCGGCTCGATTGTTTACCTTGTCAAAGTTATTATAGGAAATTAATCAGTTATCTGGGTAAATGCATTGATGACAATACAAAGAGTTGACCTCTAGTGTTAAGACATTTAGGATATGAGGAGAGATGTTTGACGTTATAAAATGTTAGGAATAAGAGCATTAAAAAGATTAGATTTTCCGTTGAGTTTTATTTTGGAATGAATGTTATGGATGAATGGAATGTTTACTCATAAAAAGTGTACATCTATCTAAATTCTCATTTTCAGGATTTCATTTTTTAGAAAAAAAAAATTATAATTTACAACTTTAATAGTGTCGGCAATAGACATTCTCCCAGAAACCTTTTCAAATGTAATACTATTAATATATTTTATTGCAGTAAGTGTTACCTTTAATCTGCGATAATCTATTACGATATCAATAACAGTCGGCATATACCAGAACATAATAAAGAACGTAAGCACTCTGTAAAAAGCGCGCGCCTTAACGTGGGGCCTTGTAATGTGGGCAGCGAGACAAACAAACGAACAGTCGCGCGCCGTCCGGATCATAATGCTAAAGCGCGGTAATGAATCGCATCTCTACAAACATCGTCCGCGAACAACTGCTATGGGGCTAGGAGGCACACAATGTTGCCATGAATACGGACAGTGTTTTTACAAGAAATTTTACCGAATCCCTAATAAGTAATCTTGCGCGGTGTTGACTTCGTGACAGCAAGATATATAATTCTACATTAATTCCGAAAGAAGACAATTTCTAAAAATACTATTTAACATTTTTAAATAGTAAAAACAAACCACTTTTTAAAGCATATCTTAAGATCAGGGCAGAGCTGGAAGGGATGATGCAAAATGTGAAGAAATTTCTTCGAATAATTTTTCCTAAGTCCTTGCAATATTTATAAAAGAAATTGCATCGACGTTTAGACAACATTGCGGCGGAGGAATGGAAACAATCCCCCTACGCATATCATTTAGTCAGTGCAGTGTTGCCACCTTACCGCGATGCCTTGCGACCGTAAAGCCGGCCACAGACGTGTGTCGAGGCGTGAGTTACGGGCACGGCATCAAAGCGTTACTTTACTGCGGCCGGCGATTTACCGCGCCGTTAACGCATCTCACTAAACAAAATATTGAGTAATTCCGCTCCGATTGAGCGATGGCGCTCGTTACGGACGTCGTTATGTAGTTAAATTAATGGAGATTTAAAGCATACGCTTTGATTGCGCCAGTTGTTTCAGCTTTATCTGTTTTACTGTACTAATGTTGGAAACATTATTATTTTTACATTGAGAAAAGTATCGCTGGACCACGGTCCCTCCCGATGTCAGGTGAATAAATAATGCAATTAACATCTCCTATTATCCTATTGGCGCCGCTCCAATTGGTCTTACGTATTCCATAAGATGGATCCACTGTAACAACCCCTGCCGTTTCATCGCGGACCACTTGTGAGCTGTCTATTACAGCGCAATTCATTTATTTAACTTTGCTTCATAGCGTGCTGTCACTTCACCAATTGGCACAGAACGTACGGACAAATTCTCTACACCTATATATATTTATGTACCTTCATCAGAATTATATCTGTAATCTACCCCGCCTTGTTATGAATATGGTTGATTGAATTAATATTATACTTTTTCTACATAACAGTTTATTTATTGATGTGGCCCGAAGTTGACGTATTAAATTATTCT
>DWMW01000021.1:0-20034 GCA_018246335.1 Papilio thoas cinyras
AAAATTGAATATATATATATATTTTCAATTTTTAATATATAAAATGTACTGTTGTCAGTTGTGTCATTTGTAAAAGGGAGAGAGATAATTTACTACGGTTTTTAATAGTTGATTTTTCTCTGGTACATTAAAGCCAGCCCAGGACAAATGCAGATTAATCCACTTGAGAATCAAGACCCAAGTTTAAATTGTACTTACGCGAGCATTATTTTTGGTTCGTTCTCGTTTTGATTTTCCACCCATCTTGAAATTGAAAATAAAAGGCAGATCGTAAAATATTAGTAATTATTATTAATTATCTATTATAACATACTTTCGTATAGGTCATGAAAATAAACTTTTTAATAACAGATAAAATAAATCAATTTGACATAAAACAGAATACAGTGCCATGACATTGACAATGACAAAATAGAATATAGACACAAGTGGCAATTGAAATACAAAATGTGGATTTTGTTACAATCAGTCCAATTCATGTACTATTAATTAAATGTTCAAATATATAATTATTACTTCAAAGTACGATGTAAAATAAATCATTTTCAAAACTAAAATTTGTTAAATTATATTCAAGGTTATTAGACATCAACAGCACTATGTGGTCTCGTCATACACATTTTCTAATATAATAATAAAACGAAAAATTTGACAAAAGTCTGACAACAAAAAATAGTAAAGGTTATTATTTTTTTTTTTTAATAAGAGAAGGTTATGTTGGTGATGCTTTTCAATGGATACAGCAATATAACTATCGGATATTGATAAGGCACTCTTCTGACAATAATAGGGCGGGAACTTTTCAGTACTACAGAGCTTTCAGTTTCAGGTAGGCAACACATACTTTTATAAGCTGAAATTGTTTCCAGTAGTAGTCTTATACTCACTCATATGAGAATAGGGACTAGTAAAGACCGGTCGCGGTAGCTTTAGGGTGGAACTGTGAAATGTATGAAAAAGAAAGGTAGGAGGTACGATAAGGAAAAAAGAAAAACCGTGTGAATTTTAAACATATTTTCTTAAGACTGACGTTTTGATATATGTATGTACTACGTCTACTCTATGAAGAAATGACAGTGACAGCCAGACAGACAAGACGCAACGCAACGGTTTCTATATTACATTTTTGTACTACAAAAACTCTCTCAACTAACCAAACTAACGCGTAGTTTCATGACATCATTGTCAGTTTATGCGTGCGCATCATAAAAATAATTTGGTTATGTCTTTCGATAACCGTTACAGTCCCATACACCTTTAAAGAAAATTAAGTCAGTAAAATTAGGCTTAATAAAATATGTTTCAATGTTGCTCTGCCCGCCCGGCGAGTATAATCTGCCCAATTAGTTAGCAGAAAAACATATATGAGTGTTTCTTTTATACACACACGATCTATATCTAATGTACGTTTCTTGAGCGAGAAAAAAAATTGGTAATTACACGTTTTCTGGCCCACGTTCAGACAAGACTGGTCACAGACTGCCACAATGAGGTGTGGGGACGAATCTGTCTATCGTATATTGGCGTTCATTCCGATTCTAGTGCGGTGAGACATCTCTTGTGGATGAGACATTACTTGCAAGGCGGCAACGACAAGAGAATTTTTTATGTTCGCTGATTGGAAAACAGGAGTTTGCGGGAAAACACATCTATTTTTATATATTGTATTTGTATTAATATTCAAGGAAACTGTTTACATGTATGGAAACGTAGGTAAATAAATAAATACTCCGAGTTTTTGCATCGAAATGTCAATATATATATATTTATATATTTATAATATCCATAAATTCAATATACATTATAATATCAAGTAAAATGAATTACTATAATTTATATAGGCAATATTTTAACACATTTTAATCTATGGGCAAGTTTAACAATCTGAGTGCGTATCAACAAGTTGTCGGGGCGCGTTCGGCGACGCCGGAAATGCAAACAACCTCTCCGCGGCACACCGAGCGCATGAGGACTTCACTTATCACACTACTACACTTACCACTAAAGCTATGCATGTAAGAGGAAGAAATACTCTGCAGGATGTAACTAAACTTTGCCGTAGTACATGATGCCTTTAAATTTAAAAAATATTTTGTGATCTCTGCACCTAATCATTCGCTCCAAGTCTTAAAACTATTTTTGGCGCAGAACTCAAGACCTTAACTAGTCTGACGACGGGATTATTATTTTATACAAATTTCCACGTCTTTTAACATAACTATTCTTTGGTTTGTCTAGCCCGCCAGTAGTCAGCGCTCGCTTACCATAAAATTATAATAAAATATGAAATAGTTCAAACAGATCTAATATCGTTATAATTAATTACATTGATAAAATTTAAAATATATGTATATTGTACAGTTAGGACACGTCGTGGAACGGAGTCCTGCGGGGGGCGCTGCGGCCCTCTCTCGGCTGGCCTCTTCGACCGACTAAAACTGAATCTACTATATTATACTTATGCAATATTTGCAATATTTTACGTAATTCGTTGCACAGAAACCTTTAAAATTAACTACTTATTATTACAAAATAGAAATAATCCTTAGGTTTCTCTTAAAAAGTATTTGCTTAGGAACTTTCTGTTCTGTCTCGAAACATTTTTATATTGTATTGAAGTTTAATTAGTCTTTGACAGGATTACGGTAAATGATTTGGCGCCATGAATAAAATAGGAAACAGAGCGCCGGTAGCAGAAGAGCGACAAGTGGGCGCGGAGGAGTGGCGCGCTCCGTGAGCACCGGCTGTACTGCCATCATCGACATCAATTTAACTAATACAAATTAAGTACATCTTCCATTAGAACAAGTTCCGCGGCATGCCGCTCCAAGTGGCGGTTTCTGTTGTCTTTTACAATAGACTATTTTCCCTCACAGTATGCGCAGTATGCACAGTATGCGCAGTATGCGCAGTATGCACAGTATGCACAGTATGCACAGTAGGTATGTCGGCTTACATTTATTATACATACATAAGTTAATGGTTATATTATCCTTGACAAACTTAATTGGCCTTTATTGTCACAATGTCGGCTGTCACGCCGGCGGCGTGCCCCTCGCGTGCCTCTCGCGTGCCGGGGCGTCACGGGCGACGCTGTACGTACACACGACGTAAGGCAGAAATTACAAGCGGGTCTGTTTTATGTACACATAAAATTCTATTTTATTTACAAAAGTTAATTTGTACAACAAATGACAGAAACGCTAATCTTTGGACTAATGGAGAGTTCTACAAAGACGGCCGAGATCCCGCACGAGTATCTTGGAATGCTTTCAACTTAACTAACATTGTACCTATCTAACACTTATGCTGACGTCACTAGAAGCTTATCTTTACTCTATAAACATTTTAACAACGAAAGATATATTTTTACCGCCCGAAAACATTTAGGAAAATTATTAAATACTGATTTTCGTTTTCGAGATAAAAGTTTTTCTTAAAGTTATGCTGTTTCCTGATGGATATCGGCACAGACTGCACGGGCTCCCTCCTGGGCCATGCGTGCGAGTATAAATCGAAACAAACAAGTATATACAAATGAAATAACTTTTCAAGAATTATGTTTCGGCTACACCGAGTACAACTACAATATTATGACGATTAAATATTAAAATAGTAAACAAAATTTGGCACTAGTCAATGGCACGATCTCTTTGGCACGGTTGGCAAACCTGCATAATGTAAATAAAGGATCCAAATTTCATACAATATACGACGCTGAGCATCGACCTTACTTAAAAACGAAATACCGAGCGATCAATACTTATTCGTTTGGAGTATATCATGCGTCGACAGCGACGTGCGGTTCCCGTGAGGTATGCGTTGCGATTGAGCACAGTAATACAATAACGTAGGAAAAAGACAAAAGAAGAAAGAACCCCTTTTCCGTGGTACGATCATATTCGTGAGTGAGTTGCAGACCGCAGGCCAAGCGACGCCTCCGCTCCAGGTGAACGCAGTGCCCGCAGCTAGTCCCTGTAGGGCTTGCAGATGGCGAACCTGTGGTTCATGTGCTGGCTATATGAGCCCGAGTGCGAGAACTTCTTGAGGCACTTGCAGCACTGGAAGGGCTTCTCGCCTGTGTGCAGCCGCTTGTGCTCCGTCAGGTGATGTTTGTGTTTGAACGCCTTCGGGCACTCCTCGCACTTGTACGGCCGCTGACCTGCAATGGCAACACTGCTCGTTAGACTACTATTAAAGCGTAATAAGGTCGTAGGCGACACGAGTCGAGCGGACGATAAGCGGCCAGAGCCGTTACGAGGGACGTCGCAAGCTTCCAGCGAACCATGCCGGATAACATGCAGGAAGCGCGGGCGAGCGAACTTCGCTCATAATATGTATATCGTTCAATTTAACATTCGCAACGTGGCGTAGATCGCACCTATCGCAATTTTGAGATTTAAAAAAAACAACTGAAACTGTATTATACCTCGTATCTTTTGTATGGACATGAATATACACCGACCTGAATGTTCGTACTTGTGCCTCGCCAGCGAACTTTGTTTGACAAAAGTTTTATCGCACTGATTGCAAACGAATTGTCCTTCGCCTTCTTTCAATTCATTTTTCAATTTCTTTTTAAGCAGCGTCGCGTCGTCGTCGAAGTCGGCGGCGGGCGCGACGTCCTCCCAGGGCGGCCGCTCGTAGCGCGGGCTGGGCTCCCGCGCGTCGGCCTCGCTCGTCGTGTGCGCGTTAAGAATGGGCGAGCGCGCCTTTGACATATCGTTGTACTGCAGAAGCTTATCCATCGGAATGATCGGATTAATGGACATTTTTTGTGATAGTAATCGTTTGTGACCATTCATTATCTCTGCAGGGGACGGCGAAAGTCTGAAATCGGTGAAGGAGGAGGACGAGCAGTTGGAATGTGGGTAGGCGTGGAAGTTGGGAGGGTGGTGCGGTGTCGTACTGCGAGAGGACTTCTGGCTCAGGTTGACAGCCTCCTCGGAGTCGGAGTGAACCATAGGGATGCTACAGGGCGACGACGGACTCGGGCTGGACGCTACGGAGGGAACGGACTTTTTGGTCGACAAGTCGAGCGGCTGATCCGAAGGGGCTAGGGTTTGAGTCATCCTCCGCACTCTAGCTCTATTATTTTGGAACCAAACTTGCACCACTCGGTTATCGAGACCGATTCTCTGTGCAATTTTCTTAAATTCTTCTCGATTCGGTCGGGAATTTAAAGCGTAGTGTTCTTTCAAAACTTGTTGCTGCTCCTCGCTCAATGCGGTTCGCACTCTGATCTTCCTATCCGTGTCGTGGCCCGACAACTTCTCGTCGCGGTCGTCCTTCGCGAAGTCGTCGTCGTCGCTCGCGCTCGCTGCGCTCCGCACCGAGGCGTGCATTTCGGCTTCCAGTCTGTTCAGAGCCACGGTCTCGGCCACTTGAGCGGCGAGACCCTCGTGTTTTCTGAACAGATTTCCGCATACCAACTTTTCGTGTTCTATTAAGTCATTTTTGTCTTTGAAAGTCAGATTACATTTAATACAAAGAAAATCGTCAACGATCTCTTCTTTTATCATAACCTGAGGTGAAAACGATCCGGTCTTTCTGTCTGTGTTCTTCTCATTAAAGTAGTGATCCGCTTTCCATAACCTGGACGTCCTCACGAGATCGCGCTCTACGTTATCTAAATCATTTGCAGAGATCGACATTACGTTGCGGCTCTGCGGCCGACAGTCATTTTCTACAATTTCGTTCTCTTGTTTAATTACTATAGATTCTTCATCCTCTATATCCATCACGAGCTCCGCACTGCCCTCGGAGCGTTTATCATCTTCTTCTTGCACTTCTTCTATCATATCTTCGGGGTTCGCCACAAGAGGACTATTTAATTTTGGGTTAATGACATTCTCTATTTTTCTTTGATGATACTGCGTCGAAGCTATCTGCTCGAACAGCTGGCTCAAGGACGTGGGAAAGCTGTAGGGCGCGATACCGGCGGCAGGGCTCACAGGCAGGCCGGGCGCCATGTAGAACGGGTTCAGTGCCGGTTGGCCGAGCGGCGCGCGGTGGAAAGTGTTCTCCTGAGCACTCATCGAGGCGAAGAACGCCGTAGCATCGTTGTACTTTGGCATGATGGGTAGGAATGAGTTCCCGTTGGACACCAGGTTGTTGTTGAGCTGCGAGGCCATAGCGTTCGCTCGTTTCCGCGAGGGGCTCCGGTTGGGGTTGAGGGCCGGGTTGTTGGGTTTTATTCTGCCCATCTTGAGGTTCATCACGAGACATTTCTTAGAGGTCGTGTGACTCGAATAGGAGCCGGAGTGGGAAAACTTTTTCCCACAGTTGGCACATTCAAACGGTTTTTCCCCGCTGTGTATTCGCAGGTGCTCCTTGAGGTGGTGCTTGAACTTGAAGGCCTTGTCGCAGTCGTTGCACTTGTACTTGCGCAGCACGGCGCTCTCGTCGTGGCTGAGCATGTGCCGCTGAAGCCGGTACACGTTCTGGAAGCTCTTGTGGCAGATCTTGCAACTCTGTCGAAACACAAATGGACTTATTATTTTATCAACTTTATTTTTATATTACCGAGTTTGCTATTATTATGCTCTTATTATTTATTTTGCATTATTTTCGGTCTAAAATAAAGTGTCACTAGATCGTAGCGACTTTATATGGAATATTTACAAGCGAATTATTAGTAGAATATTTACCAGTATTAGTGTAATTTAAATGCTGTTCAGATTCTTACAGCCCATACAGGTATGTATATAATACTGTCGTTACTGGCGATTGCAAAGAGAGCAGGAGTGGGTGTTCGGGCAGCGGGAGTGTAGAGGCAGGTGTAATGAGAAGGGCCACTGACATATTGCAGGGTATCCACCTGAGTGCTGGGCGCGTGCAGCGCTTCATGTCGCTCGAGCTGCGCGCGCGAGGGGTAGGCGCCGCGGCACTGCGCGCAGCGGTGCGGCCCGCCCGGCCCCAGCGGCGACCCGCCGCGCTCCTCCTCCTCTCCCGTTTTGCCCTCCGGCCCCGCTCCAGCGCCCCCCAGCGGACGAACTGCGGACAACATCTGCTCTTTACGTCTGTGGACCAACTCTCTAAATGACATCTTGTAAAACAATTTTAGTTTGAAAACGCAGTAATTAGGTATGTTTAATTAATTAGGTACCACTCGACTTTTATTTAATTTAATTAACCAATTACAAACAATAAGCATTTGCCTGTTTTAATGAAGTCCGATACCGCCCGTTGCAACATTCATTGTCGTGTAAACGACGATAAAAACGCAATAAAGCTGTCTCCTTTGGCCCTCCGCCCGCCCCGCACCCCGCATGCCGCGACGGCGCTGCGACACCAATCGCGAATAAACGAAACGCTGTGAACGGTCGCGCTTCTAATGGCCCACATGGACCACATCGGCTACAGCGCCGCCAACATTTTAATTTGGATTATGTAAATTATCATAACAATAAATTCAATTGAGTTTTTTATAGATTTTTTACGTTTTCGTTCTGTCTAATTGTTTTGAAGCAGTTACTGCAGCGTATCTCTGCCGCCTCCAGATATTGCAATCTCTTTGTCCCATCGCCACACTCCTCTCGAGTACATTCTCGTGTTAGTTCCTAATACTAGCAGGCGACACTCATTGTATATTATTGTAGAGTAAATAAACCATAACTATGTAAATCTGTCGGAGATCCTAAGAACATCCGAGAGTGACCTAACACACAAGACACATCGACACCACAACAGGTAACACGTAGTTGCCGGGCCGGCCGCTATAGCCGGCATCGCTTTAGGCGTAATAACTGCGCAGAGAATCATACGGACTAAAGAGCTGCGACATACTAGTGCTGCTGGCCATCCACCGAACACTCCGCGTATTGCATTTTAAGAAATACGAGGTCGTAAACTGCGCGCCGCTAACAGGGGCGGCAGCGGCGGCGGCGTGCGACGGTCTCAGAAATTACATTTCAAATGCGGTTGTTTAGGGACTAGTTGAATCAGACGCACGTATTTAAAAAAAAAACGTACAACATACAATTTGGTCCAGCAACAGTCCTGTACCAAAGACCAAGGAGCCAGCTAGACCGGCCTTAAGTATGACTGCCTAAGCACTAGACCAAACTTCATGTTTGACAAAACATGCGTTGTCTCCTGGCCGAGCTGGCTCTCTAACACTCGGTGGTCAGATGGTACGCGCCGTTCTAATACTGCCTTAACAAACGACAATTTTTCCCTTGAAGTTCATGAAGCATACTTCGCCACCAAACGGACATACACCGGAACGCACATCACTCCTATCTAGCAACACATGTACGGGCATGTCAAAGATGTTGAAGCACAATAAATATAAATGATGAAACTGCACAAACTATACGCCGCGTGGCGCGGTAGTGGCTACTAGCAGTACTATAGACGCAGATGACGTCACCGCCTAATAGATCCCAAGTAGAGAACACAAAGAAAACTTAATCAAATTGAAGAAAGCCTGTTTAGAAGACGACAAACAAATTGTATGACGCACTTCAAGCTGTCCGGGCTATATAGTACTACTTATTATTTATTTTTAATAAAATGTTCCCCTCTGCTACTCGATAACAGATGGCGCTAATATCTTGAACAAGTTCGCCTCATTCTCCACGTGTTTAAGTTTTGTTTATATTAGTCAAATGAAGATTCATTAGCTAGTAAGAATTCTTAACAGCGTAAATAAATTTAAGAGAAATCCACCACCATTGTAATAAGGTAAGGATTAGGTTCATTATCGAATAGATTCGTCTGGCGAATGAGGCGCGCGCTTCCCGCGCAGCGAGCAGACCGCCGGCCCGGAGAGACGATCCTCGTGTCATTGAAACGATGACGGAAGTCACATAAAAACAAAAGAATATTGTAATTAACAGATAATAATCAAATAATTGTTTTGTTATGAAACACGCGGTGGCGGGATTGAGCGAGTGTCAGTGTGCTGGCGACGGTAAGTAATCTGCGAGACGATAGTAGGGTAGGCAGTAACCCCGACACGATGAGCATATGGACTTTGTCCGAATGAATGGTGCACAGTGAGGCGGTCGCTGGCCGCCGCTGCGATCTCACTGCCCGCACGGCGGATGTCGCGTGCGTGCCGTGCCGTGCCGTACTGGATGGCCGCGTGTAACTTTCAAAATTATTTTATACAATAATTCTTATCGACAAATTCTAAATACATATCACCTATGTGTAACACGCAATCGCTGCCGTCGCATAGGCTTGGCGTTCCTTTGTCTCCCGTGCGAGTGTGGTCGCGACACGCCGCCGGACATTCTTTGCAGATGTGCTATACTCATTGTCCACGAGACATGTTGCCCATCTCCTGTAAATGTGTTCTAAAATTGGGAATAGTAGTTCATGAATATGCATTGTTCTCCTGAAGTGTCCGACCCGATTACGTCACACAACGCACGATCGTTAAGAAACTTTAAAATTGTGTCGAGCAAATGTTCTCCCTGGATGTTAGAGTAGTCGTCCCCGGGTTCCGTAAATGCGTTAATGAAAAATTATGTGATTTAAAATATTTTCAGTAGCAACACCTCATTATGATATTAGCGTATATTGTATGCGCAGAATGTGTACAGCGAGTGTAGCCGCGGTAGGTGGACCGGATGGCACCACCTACACGGGCGCGGCTATCGGCGGCGCAATCTGTGCGCACGGCTCGTGGCGCACGGCGGGCAGAGTGCGTCCGTTCACCGCTGATAAGGGCGCGCACGCGTACGCGCACCGCGCGCACACCAGTGCGCATCGCCTGCCATTGCACGATCGTGGCGCTGACGAAGGCCGCTATCGCATGCGCACACACCGACGGTGGCCACTGGTGACGGCTACACCTGATCAGGAAGAGGCCGCGGGGCAAGGGGGTCTCGACTCCGCCTCTACCTTACAGAACGAAACCTCCACAACCTCAACTTATCGTTCGTTAAGAATATATTGCTCTAATCCATACAACCTGTCATTCCTAATTTTTCAGTAATATAATTCGTTTACGTTGTTTGTTGTTGTGCATTCGAAATTTTTAAACAATTTATTTATTCATATATGAAGGAACACTAATGTATGTTCCTATCGAGGTTTCCAGCAAATGTTCTCAGTCGACGTTCGCCCTCGCTCTTCGCTGCCAAAAGAAGTCTATCAAAAAGAATTTTACGTCGCGATCTTCAAATATCGGGTTCTACAACTCGCAGGTGTTCGCAGATACTCGTTGTTTTCATTTTAACGTCGCGAGAGAGCGAGAGAGAGAGAGCGAGCAGGGCGCGCGGTCGCAGCGCCCACGTCGCGTGCAATAACTTTTGTTGCATTAGCGCACGATTTTTGTTTACGTCTCATAAAATGCGCTGAACTTGTCATGTCTATGAGCGCCGCTTTCAGAAATATTTTAGCCATGGAATTGTCGGATAAACTCGCCGTTCACATTAAGATATCCGCTACAGAATTTTTATAGTTCAATGACACACATTTCTCGTGCTATGAAAACTTATCACAGGAAAGAAGAGCGCACGAAGTAGCGCCAGTGGCGGAGCTGGCGAGTACGGCGTCGTAGCGTCGCACATCCGTGTCGTGTTTGAAGCGGCCGCAGTCGATACATTAAACGCATTACACGAATATCAAATTTGTTATTTTAATATATTTTTGAATGAATTCGAGTTACAATTATGAAGTGAAATATTACCAACATTATCTTCTTACGTGTTCAAGGATCTTGTCAAGACCAGTGCCTGATGAGGACCCGGCGATCTGCAGCTAGGCGGGAAAGTACAGTGTTGCCACTGCACTGATAAAATTAGAAAAATGTTTTAGGGGAGTGTTGTTAAGTAAATTATTTGAGTACAATCGGAAACGTTCGATCGTGCGTCACGCACAGACTGGCACACACAGCTTGTCGTACAATTCTTATAAAATAACAAAACATTTATCAGAATAATGTGAGAATCATTTACGGCATCGTGCACCAGATAATTACCATATTTGCTACATGTTATCCGAGACTGACTACAGTTTAGGTCCGGAAATGTAAAAATTACAAATTTTGAAAACTTCTCGGACGCTTTTTACGTGAGTGAAATAGTGCGGCTCCAGAGTCCGCGCGACCGGAGCCCGCGACACGGTCCAGAGGGAGGGAGACCGCCTCACTCACGAGATCAAATACTGATTAAGAAGTTATTAGAATAGTGTTTGCCCGAGTTAATGAATCCGTTAGTATTGTTGACTCGAACAAATGATGAGCGAGTGGGGAGGAAGCGATTAGGATTCACCGAATGTTTACGTTCAGACGACGACAGCACTCTGTCTCACTTCACACCATCGGCCACCACCGGCCACCACCGGCCATCACCGGCCACCACCGGCCAGGCGACAAGCCGTCGAGCTCCAGAGGGATCGGCACGTCACCGGCTCCGCGTTAAGTTAAACATTTCGCTTGACATGTACCACTCACTTATATTGTAACGTTAGACAAGACGCAGGGCGCACGACGAGCACGGTGCGCTCAGCATGAGATTAAGAGTAAGTGAATCTAATAATAATGAAATACAGTTTCTTTTTTTTCATTAAACGAAATATCTCGTTCGGTACCTATTCCGCCAACAGAAGGTGAAAACAGAACAACATTGTCGATCATCGCCCCGACGGAGCCCAACTAAAAATATTTGTTGTGTTTGTGGACTCCGGAGCGCCACGTGTCACTTTGTATCTTAACGACTTTCATGTAATGCTTGCTGACATTTATCACGAGATAATTCTGTTTGCGAGGATAAGTTCCTAGCGGCCGTTTGTCCGAGAGGAGCAAACGTGCCTACTGCTCCAGCCACCGCGGACAGGCGGCGCGGCGCACCGACAGGAATAAAACAAAAGCGAAACAAGCAAAAAAAAGCAAATGAATTAAAACAACATAATCGTTTACGATTAAACATTGCGAATCGGGACCCCCTCGACAAACGCAACTTTCTTTCAAGTCGGCGCGTACCTGTTCCCGATTCTCGAGTGGATGAGTTATGTCCCGAGGGAGAGGAGGCTCGGAGCGCTCCGCTTCTAATGAAGACATGCTCGACTTTTGGTTTGAACACGATTGCGGCGGGACGAGAGATACACCTCACTCGATTCTATTTATTTTATGCACTTCTAACGTTCCATCTCTATTATTATTTACATTATGTAACTTGATGTATTTTCACAAAGCCTAAAAGTTAAACATGACGATAAAGTTTTATGAACAAATAGAACTCTCAAGGACTGACATCGCGGTCGAACAAAAAAATAAAGAGTATAAAAGAGCAAATAAAAAGAAAGGAAAAGAAGCTTACTTAAAGCCGCGAGCCGCCTGGCCGAGGTGGTGGACGTCGGGACCTGCTTATTCCTCATGTCCGCCAGCCAACCGGCCGCCAGCCGCTCATACCATCCGCCGACTCCCATAAGCGAGCTGTGCACTTTCATTAGCACGTCACTAGCGAGCACCGGCGCGGCGCGCTACTCACATCGGCAGGCGCCCCACACGTTGGCCAGGCTCCACAGGCGGTACGAGTAGCTGTCACCATAGCACCCGAACATCTCATCGGTTCTCGCGACCATGGCCCGCGCGCGCGGATACGTGCGACATGCGGCGCGGCGCGCGGCGGAATGACTGCGGCCCGCCTCTCGCCCCGCCCTGCGCGCTGCCCGCGCCCCCCTCTCCGCGATCCCCGCACCCCCTGCACCGCCCCCGCCGATCCTCACCTCTACTTAATTAGTGGCGACCGTCCGCCGCCGTTGCCGTCATCCCTGAGGCCCACCGACGCTCGAGTCGCGTGTCGTTCTTCTGAACGCTCACCACATCACCTCAACACACCTCGCCAATGTTTATTTACGCTCTGCGCTCCACCTTCTTGCTCTTTCCTGTCTCTGTCTTACATCGTGCTGAGCGATAAACCAGCTCTCAATTAAAACCTATATTTCATTATATATATTTAAATCAAACATTTTATTTGAAAACTGTTACATCGAGGCCTGTAGCGGCCCGGCGGCGACACGCCAACTCTTTCTCAATCTGTCGCTTAAGTTACAAAGTTATCGCTAAGAATACAATTCCGATCGAACACAATTATTCAAACGGCGAAATGTTATTTTGAATACTAAATCGAGTTTAACATTTGAGAAAGCAGCAGTAACACACGAACTTGGTTTTGCTTTTTGCCACTAGATGGCGCTAGAAGTCGATCTCGTGGAGGAAGCTCAGTCTGATATTTGATTGCAGAGAATGCCTTATAACGCATAATTACAACAACATAAATTTGTTGATACTGTTTTTGGTTTTTTTTTCTAACGTCTTAAAAATATGCTTATTAAATAAATGTTTCAATAGCGTGCACGTAATGTCGCAAGTGACCACAGACTTAGAGTAAATCGTACCTTTACTAAATAAACATTTATTTGATAGCGCGCGTCGCGGCTCCTATTGTTAAGCAGCAGCGGCTCGCCGCGCTACGTGCTACTCGGGAGCTGTACCTGGCGATCGCGGCAAACTGCCTGTGCGGGCTTGTCGCAGAACACATTGGGTACGTTTATGTCTTAGCCTCGTCGAAAAGTATATTTTTAATCAAATGTATGAAGTCATTAATTATTAATAAAAAAAATTAAAATTCTTGTTTTACCTTTGAAACTAAACATATATGCCTACCCCTTCTGGAATACAGGCGTAAGTAATTTTTATTTATTTAACATATGAGTAAGTGCGTAGCTTTCTATGTTCAAAAAATGTAGGATTAAAACAAACAAACTTAACTCTTCAACTTAGGCAAGCGACGTAGTGTCGCAGCCTGAAGCAAGTGTAGCATAGTAAGTGCATGTGGTGCTGTGGTGGGGCTGTGGTGGGGCTGTGGTGGTGCTGTGGTGGTGATACACCTATTGAATGTTCGGCTTATTGCCATAACATCGTTAGCCACATACAGAGATATTCTAGAAGCTCGCTCGCCGGCCGGCCGACTGACTTCACCGCGCTCCACGCTGTGGCCCATGGACGTCGCTGGCGCGCGCCGGTCCGAGTGGCCCGCCATCTCAATGTTTCCAGGTGCCACATCTACCTGCCGACTACGCAGTTATATCAATGTCAACTTTCTCACTAACGATTTGCAAACAAATTAACTTCAGACTAGAATCTTCAAATGACGGGTCTTTTTAATGATAATTAATTTTAAACATAGTTTGAGGTCGTTGCTTATGATTAAACACGTAAAGCAAACAATATGTAATTACTGTCCGTCACTGACACACACACATACACACGCACACGCACGCACACGCACAGCATATTTCCGAACTAATAATCGATGTGAATAGGGGTGAGGCACGCGAAGAAGAAGAAGAAGCCACCTCTGCCCCGCGGTACGAATAAAGTACACGGGTGCGTATATATTTACGACTGTCACTTTGTAGGAAGTATGATAATTGTAAATAGCGCCGAACAGATCGGAAGCAAAGCCGGCAGCAGGTGGCGCCACTATCGGCCGCGTCGACTCTCCACTATCGGCTGCTCGCGATAGACGATGCCGGGTAAACCCGCTCCGGCCTCGAGGTTATCGGGAGCTCCCGACCCTCTCCCGCCGACACTCGCAACCCTTTCACAAAAAATTAAAATCTCCATATTGAATACCCTTCGCGTGTCCCAGATTAGAGGAGCTCATGTTATATAATATTTGTTCACAGTTTATTACTTGTGGATGTCCTTTGCTATTTAGGTCATTATATTTTACCGGCACGGTTACGATCCGCGAATGATACTTAAAATTTTACAAAAAATCATAGTAAGTATATGTTTTTGTATAGCTTTAATTATTTATTACAAACTCCAACCCCGCTGCTTCTTGACGATTCAGAAGTCGCGCGGAACAAGACGTGCGTGGGAATGTCAGTAATGTATAGAGTCGCAGAAGAGCAGTGAATCAAAGTGTTTCAGTTGCGTACGTGTGCTATGCTAGAGTCGCGCGGCCATGTGGCGGCCAGCCCGCGGCCGTCCCAGGCGCTCCTGCCGCGCCCGCTTTGTCCTCGCAATCGCTGCCTCACCTTACCGCTGCTCCCGCGGACCCTAACGCTAGCGGCGTAGGGGCCATAACGCCGTGCCGTGGAGTACCAAGCGATCACAGCCCGGTGCCAGATGGTCTACGGGATGCGTTTTGTGTTTCCAAGTGTCAAAGTCGCCTTTATTAGGCTTGTGCCACACCGATAGCGCGAGAACGTCGGTCTTTTGTTCGTGCGATAAAACAAAAACAAGGTACAAACAAAGAGGCGGCGCACATCTGTTACGACGCTATTGTGCCCGGCTCAGCGATAATTGTATTAAGACAAGTTCAAAGAAAAAATATTTGTAAAAGAAAACGTAGCAAAAAGTTATTCCACGAGACATTACCTAGCTATTACACAGAGCCGGAAGACGCGGGAGCTCGCGGCCGCGCCAGCGTTTGTGTTTGTATGAATACATTGTGATACATAAATAAACCCACTCTTCTGTAAAGATACATAAAAATTATAAACTGACTAAAACAACTTTACAGCTCTTGCGTTCAATAATCTCAAGCTTTTGTAAATCACGAATTGGTATAAAAATAAATATCCAGATTAAACTAAATAACTTACTATTATTTTAAGAAATATTAAAAAAATCTTTTATGTGTATTATATAGGTGAGATTTAGGAGAGTGTGAAGGCGGTCGTCCGTCGCTCCCGCGCCCTGTCGCCGCGCTGCGCGGGCCCCGCGGTATGACTTGGCTGGCTAATGAGTGTTACTCCCGGCAGCAAGGCTCGCCCACACTTTTAAATTAATTTTGGTTTAGTTTCTTATGCGTACACTTTACATATACTTCAACTGAGTTCTCAATAACGTCCACTAGTGAGGCGAAGTTTAAAATGCTAGTACCCGCAACAGCGCCGCGTGTCGCGAGCAAGACGTCGTGTAGTGTTGTGTCGGCCAGCTCCCGGCGCGACTGGGATTGTAAAGTGTAAGCAATGAGGCCTGTTGCCTGTTTGTGATATAGAAAGACGGATTGGAAAGTAAACAAAGGGAGTCACGAAAATATAAAAAATTAGTAATGGTGCCCTTTGTGCCCTGCGACGTGTGACGGCGACGAGGAGTATTGTGAGCTTCACCATCGTGCCGTGGTGCCGTCGCGCCCCGTTCTACGTAACGCCACAAAGCTGGCAGGGTATCTTCCCCTAGTAATGATAGAAGCGTTGCTGGAGTTTCTTCCGCCACTTCTTCTCCCAGCGCTAACGCTTTCCGAAGTGGTAGTAATGTTAGCTTTAGAAATTCTTATAACCCGACAATAGCAACCGATCGAGTCGTGGTTCGGCCCTCTCGGGCACCCTCGAATCGGAATGCTAAACACGTAATGAGCGACAGCCCAAGCCGAGGTCCCCTCTCGGGGGCCCTTGAGTCTAGTCGCGCCAGCTTAGTTACTCGTAAACGAGGTTCAGGCTAAGCGCCATCCGCGCTCTGCCACCTCAAGCCCGGTGAGTCTGTAGAGGCCTCCTAAAAGCCAACAGTGGATCTCGAATCCTAAAAAAAAAAAAACCGTCCTAACATCGCGTCGCATATCATTGCCGCGTCAATAATTAATGACAATACGTAGCTTGGTTGGGATATGTAACAAAATAAGATTATGTACACTTCAAAGTTTTGAATTTTAATATACAAAACGACATTATAAATAAACATTTAATTTAACTTAAACTCTAACATTCACTTTTTTATAGTTTAAGCATTTCTTAAATACTTAAATATAATACATATAACTTATTTCCTAACTTTTCTATTGACTTTGCCGTATATTTCCGGGAACGCGTTCTTGCAGTACGGTAATTTATCCCTAAGGGTGTCGTACAGAGTATGATCGAACATTCGTCTGAACTCCTCCAAGGTTGTATATGTATCAGCATACAGCATTTGAAATCCATTGTTCTTGATCACGAAATCTTCCACGCGACGAGTTGATGGGACCTTAGAATCAATTGAAGATATTTGAGTTTTTCAAGGCTATGGGCTTTTTTAAGGCTATGGATTCTCTACCTGGCACATCATAGGACAGAAAAACATACGGCGAAATGTGGGTGCATTAGCACCTCTGCCTACCTACTCAGAGAATACGCGTGATATTTTTTTTTTCGTACTACATATCTGTGTGTATTTTGAACAGAACTCCCAAGTATGTATTCTGTAATTAATTACAAGTGCCAATAGTAAAGTACTTAAGGGCATGGACTGCGAGACATGTACATGGTCTTGAGTTCGAATCCCCCGTTAGACTATTGTCGATGTTCTAGTTTCAGCTTAAGGCTGTATATATTGGTAGATGCTTACAGTTTCAAAGCCTTTAGCTTTCGGCACGCCGTAGACTCCAATGTCTACGAACATCTGCCAATCGCCTGACGTCACGCGCAGCTGACCTGGCAACTTGAATACTTTGAACGGACACAGCCACAATGGGTAGACCTAGAAAAGAAAGAAATGTTCAAGAATATGAAAATGAGAAAGAAAAAGAGAAAGAGAACGAGAAAGAGAAGACGGAGAAGGAGAAAGCGAAAGAGAAGGAAGAAGGGAAGGATGAAATGAAAATGTTTTTTTTAAAGTTACCTCGAATTCTCTATGGATGCAGTCGACCGCGTCCTCAAGCTTGTCTATGGGCAGAAGCATGTCTTGTATGACGTGCGCGCGGTCGTACAGCCTGCCCACCGCCTCGGGCTGCGTCAGTTTCAGCAGCGACACCTCGGGCGGCATCAGCCAGCCAAACAACAGCCGGAACAGCGGGTGATTTCCGAATGATATTATATCCTGACAACAGAATTTAAAAAGTGAAGAACCATTATTTTAATTGTTACGATGCTACACATAGATAAACTAATAAAGAGTACTCCGTTAAATGACCATTTAATATGACACCATAAAGTTTTACAGCCTTTTTTATCCATAGACAACTGTAATAAGAAAAACATGTTTTTGTTGCCTGTCTTCTATGAACCGGCACATTCGTGCAACTGATGTTACGGACTCTACCACTGTCGAATATTGAATTATTTAGAAGGTAATATTGTGCCCGATATGGCGATAGTCCTATCACATTATTGTACGGCAAAACAAATGGCGAAATGTGGGTGCACTAGTTGCACCACTGCCTAACCCTTCGGGGAATACAGGCGTGGGATATTTTTGATTTGGGATACTATTTAATTGGGTTAACATTTATCATTAAAAGGGAAGAAAGAATAGTTTTGCAAAATTTCTCACATATTTACCTGAAGTTCCCAAAACAAACTACGGGTATGCCGATGATAGTAATGGCGTAGTGGTATGTATTCAACTACAGTACTTCTTTTGCCTTGCTGGTAGTTCCTCAAGTGACGTAACACTTGTGTGAAGAACCATTCGGAATACCATCTGCCTATTGGATTTATCTGTAAACAATTTATTCATTAATTCATACATTCTAAACTACATTTTGTTCAATTCCAATTAAAATAATTTCCCCCCACTTTTTAATATCAACCTTGATAAAGACTTCAATGTACCATAGATTACATAATTGTCTAACAGCATAGACAATAATGGCACAGATGATAAAATCATAGACAATAGATTTTCTTGCCTTTGCCTTTCTTAACCAGCCCAGCTATTCATTTAAAGTTATTTTCCCATTGTTTTTTGTATCATCTATTTTAATATATATATTAAACAACTAAACTTACAAGTTACAAATAATTACAAGTAAGCAATTAATCAATACCTACGTAAAATTCAACCTGTACCTGTACAAACATTATAGCAAAAGCATTTTTACCTTCCCATCGGGTCCTTCTTCATCTACCATGTCGCCTGTCATCACAACTCCGGTTTCCTTGCTAAAGAGGAGAGCCTCTATGAACTGATGCGGTTCCTCCTTCAGTGACTCCTGGTTCAGTCGCTTGGACATCTCTGATAATGACGCGTAAGGATGATACTCCAGACGAACGTATCTGTGAATAAATTAAAGAGGTTTCTTTCATTCATCTCATTATAAAAAAAAGAAAAAAAAAAACAAAGTTTATTGACTACAATAAACTCAAAAACTATAGAACTAATAGACAAAATAAAACAAGAAACGTTAAGAAATACATTTCCGTAAGGTTTTATCATCTTTTGAACGAATATGTGATGTAGTTTTTTTAATATTGAAATATCTTACTTCTTAGCCGGAATTAATTTTAAAACAGCCGATGTTAAGAAGCCAAGAGTACCATAAGACCATGGGACAGCGTAAAATAAATCAGGGTTTTCAGTCTGAAAATAAACATACAATTTGTATAATAACTACAAAATAAAGAGTGATGATAAAAGCATCTTAAACTTGGAAGTGAAATTCGAATTATATGACTCGTCCCTTTCGTTACACGAGAGAGAAGGAAGATATTATATATCGAATGAAGAAAAGAGAGCAACGTAAACTGGGAAAGCAAATTGTGAAATAATATTTTATTGTATAACTTTAAAGTTTAAAACTTAAAATAGATGTACATATAAATAAGAAAAAAATAATATTTTAAAATAATATTTATCACAAAGAATAAAATAGATTTGTTGAGTTTGCTACGTCTATTCGTCAATTGTTCAGTTCACAGTGAATTTTGAATTTCGAATTTGTGCCCGATACGACGATAAGCTCGCCCCCTATAACATTATGTGACGGAAAACATATGGCGAAATGTGGGTTGCACTAGTTGCACCTCTGCCTACCTCTTCTTGGAATACATGCGTGACATTTTTTTCCACAGTGAACTTAGTTTATACGTACTCAGACTACCGATGAATTTAACAAACAAACATGCATGAACCTAAATTTCACTCCTTTTAAGTACGCGTTTTATATATTTTTAATAGAATTAACCATTGCAATGAATTACCTTACTACACGTAACCACAGACCCGTCAGCGAGGACTAATTCGTACTGCAAACAGATATGTTGGAATAATCCATGGACGTGGGATGATGTCTCCACACCTGTGCCCATCACCAATCCGCCCACCGTAAGCTGGTCCAACTCCGGTACCACTGGCAACGCCAGGCC
>DWMW01000022.1:0-19715 GCA_018246335.1 Papilio thoas cinyras
CAGATATAAATGCAATAGTAAAAATATAATAAATAAACAAGCTGCGACGAGCGCCGACACAATGGGGGGCAACGGCTCTAGAAACATCCCATTCATCGTTGTCCGCTACAACGTTATTGCAGCAATCCGGACTATTCATGAATTATATCTAATTTTTTTAAGTTTTGGTAACTTATTTTTGAACATAATATAAATGCGAAGGCAAGATTGTCAGATGTGATCGCACAGTACACACTGACAACTCTACCTTTAGTTGTAGCATCACTTGTTTGCGACGACGCATTCAGTTTTGACGTCAACAGCTTATTAACTCGTTGGCGCAGTTGTATTACGTCGCCGAGGTCTCGGATTTGAATCCCGGGTTGGGCGAAAGTGAAATTTGGGATTTTTCACATTTGTATTTTAATAAGCCGCACACCGCTCGACGTGTACCAGGTGAGAACTACAACAGGCTATTGAGTTGAGAGTTGTTACAGTAATCAACTTTTCCACGCCGCAGTGACCGAAGTTTGCGCAACCCCTCGCGGCACAATAACAAAAGATATTATGATGTATGTTAAATGCAGTAAACTAAGCACCTTGCTGCCGGTGCTCATGCGCCTGACGTTACACGGGCGGCTGACAAATGTGTTCCATAGCATAACAATTATGCATTGCAATATATTAAACTAACCCTGTGCCCAAGAAGACTGTCAGCTTGAGGCCGAGGCGATATGATTGTAAGTGAAGGGGTGACAGGCGACTCATCCCGTCGAAGCAGACTCGAAGTAGGGGTGTGATGCAGACTAACTGATATTTTTAAATTATGTTTTATCTTTAGTATTTTCGAATTTCCTTATTGCATTACATGCACCTCTTAATGGATTTCTTTTTCTCTCCTCTTCCCGTTTGTCTGCAAACCTGCCTTGCCGCCGGTCGTGCCACCCAGTGGTGTGGGAGCGTGGGTTTTGTTAATTGACTGAATTGTTCTGTGTGTCCTCGTTTCTTCTAGTTGCAATTATTTTTACATCTATAAAACAAAAGGTATGGAAATAGAAACAACACTGACTGTACCCACGACACTGCATGGCCAGACCAGACCAGGGAAAATACGAAAAACAAGGATTGAATAGGCAGAAGGAGAATCAAAACTTTACGTTCTGATATGTTGAGCGTACAGCAGAAATACAAAGCGCATACCAGGAACATATATATGCCGTTGGAGTGGCGACGGCGACATGATCATGTAATATATTACATTAAAACGAAAACGAATCGGCAAATCCATTGGTTTCAATTTACAAAGACGATGTCTGTCTGATGTCATTCTCTCTCCTGTCTGATCATTCATGTACATAAGTTTCATTTTGCATATCACATCTGGGCATGTTTCTGACGTGTCCAATGTTGACATGGGATGCGTGACGTCACCCAAGCACTCGAGTTCCGTGGCAATAATATTTGTACAGCATCTCAAATTTTCACATTTAGCTTGCATGTGGTAGAAAGTTCATTGTCGCTTTGAACCAGTTTGTTTTATTGCCTTGAAATAACAATTGTCGTATCTAACAATGTTTCGAAGGTCAAAATGCAATGGTTTGATAGTTGTGACCAAATAAATTTTCGCAAAATAGTTGATAATGTATTTCAGAGTATTCCAGCTCCTATCGACTCCTGTCCACAGTTTATTGAAACGATTTTAACAGTAACGCATTTTAGTACGCGTCCCATCCTGAATGTTGCAGCCGGGTGAGATAGTTTAGTATTGCGAAGGTGCATTCACTTACATAGCGAACTAAAAGCCCACCTGGCCATGCTTTTTTATTCTTTTTTTACATTATAACACACTGACACAGACTAAATTTTTTCATTATTTTTACTAACAAGTAAGTATGGATGTGTGAAGTCGGAATAAAATGTTTATTTATTTATTATTTTTTATTAGTACATAGTCGCCCCGATAGGCGGCCTACCTTCGCTGCGTCGACCTGTGCGCGGCAGCCGTTCCAGGTCTTTAAGTTCCTTCGGTCGGACAGCCTTGGTCACCGTTATCGTTAAAAATATTTAAAAGACGTGAAGGATTAACACAACGTAGCCACAAATTGGAACGTCTTGAAAAATTGCGGATAAAATGACGACTGCGTACATAGGTATTGTGACCGACCGTCGGAGTAAACACAAGATAGACGCGTCACTCGCGCGTACCGCCCACACGTACGATATCGATTACGTCTCGCAGTCGTAGCGGCCGCGTTGAATCCCGGATCGGGCAAAAATGATATTTGGGTTTTTTTTATACTCAATATCAGCCCGGAGTTTGGAATTTGAGCCTGTTGTGGCGATAAGCTCGCCACCTATCTCCTTATTGGACGGAAAAATAGGCGTGTGGTATGTTTCTTTCAGCATCTCTCACACCCTTTTGTTATTTTTTTTAATTTAAAATATTTAAACTTACATACGAGTACAGCCAGGAAAACAGTAAATGTGTGCAAGGGCGCTGCTATTGTTCGAACATATTATATTCTATTGTTATTGTGGCTTCGGCGACGGCCTCGCGGCGGCCACTCGGCGGACATTTACCATATTATTAAAACTTTTCTTGCATACGACAATCGTGTTTTACTCAACATGTATAATATACATGTTATTTTTGAGAGAAATGCGAAAAGAATGTCTTGCCCTTTGCCATGATCGCTACATTATACGGCGAGCATAACGTATCTTCATATTGAGTGTAACAGCGTGTGCAGTGCACTACTGCGTTAATTAACATCGTCCTCGTAGTCATTATAATCACTACTAGTACGTCAGTTTAAACAATCGTTTCCTTGAGATCGAAGTGAAAATCGGCTTCCTTTTGAATTAAACGTTTATCGTTCACGCATCGCACGAGAGCCGGCTGATACAGCGGCACAATCGGCAGAGCGACCGCCGGCTAGACCTGTTATGTAAACACCGCGCACAATGTGAGTTGGTTCCAAAGAGGCGTGTCTCTGCGGCAGGGGACATGTTTGATAATATCCTGTCGTCGCTCTCCGACTGCACGCCGGCACTGCCAGCACGCTGGCTCGGTGGAGGTGCTAGTACCCTCCACGCTGCCCGACGGTCGTTTGAATGTAAACAAGACCGTGTCAGCGAACACCGTCTCCTTTTGGCAATATCAATATTATGTAGAGTACAATACATTACGATAACGGCGTAATAAAAGATCACGTTGAAGATCGAAGGCATGTTTCAATTATGTTTTCGAGCGAGTAGGAATCGGAGCGCAATAAGTTTGCGAATATTAGGAAAATAATCAAAAGTATTGGGACTATGAAGGCTCTGTGAGCGTCAAGCAGAAATCAATCTACGATTAAGGTAGAATACTATTCTCCCGAGAAGTACAGCAGGACATTGCGGTCGGCGGCGTCTTGTCGACGGCAGCGGATATTATTATTCGAAAGCGTTTTTATAATGAAGTACTGGAAATTTAAACGGTTGTTGCTAATGCGCCGTTTTAGGTTTCCAGCTTCCATCGATTAAAAAGCAAACTTAGTATATATTATAATTTCAGATGTTTTGTGCTGTACGTCGCGCCGCTACTCGCCATCACGTGCTCAGAAGTGCAAGCATTCGCCATTAGAAGCACATTCAACACGACTAAGACGCCCGTGCAAGATCTCGCCGTAGAGGAGAGTTTGCAGTTGGAGGTCAGACATGACTTTTTAAGGCCTAATGATTTAAATTCAAATATATCAAATAAAAGTAATGAGACTCACGCCGCTACTACCGATTCAATAAATAATGAGGATACGTCAAAGTCGCCATTTCCTCAAACGGTTACCACATTGAAGTACAATACCGAGGTCGCCGTCAATATAATAAACGACATGACTAAAAAAAACAACATTTCTGAACGAAGTGTTGTGAGGGAAAACAATACAGTCGAGTTAGACAGCGAGATCAGCACAAAGCAGCCGACGCCGTCTCAGTCTCAAGCAGTCACAGGAAATGATTCCACCCATAGTTACCTCGCATCGACACGAGCAACGCAACAGCCGGCCGACATGGGCCATCCTACGTCAGTATCAGTTGAAAATATTAAAGTTAAAGCAGTGAACGATACACCTACAGTCGCCGTCACCAGTAGTGGTCTAAACGCCACAGCCAAACAGCGGGATCAGTTTGTACCTAAATTCATTGAGTACGCCAACACTTTAGTAGAAAAAGATGTTTCAATGTCGCCCATCGTCAACAGTAGCGACTACGACGATACAACTTCTATCTTACCTGCGCTAAGAAAATACACAAGTATAGAAAGAAAACCGAACACCATAAGTGGCGAGACTCCTACACCGGCTGATAGTAACGTGACTCTAGCTACTTCAGCGACATCGGGGGACATGTTCAGGAACTTCACGTTGGAATATTTTATAGTCCCGACACCAATGCCACAACCGGAAGTTTCGTCTAATGTTTTCAGCAGTCGCGAAATGCTCGTATCAAACGAAATTGAAAATGTAACAGACGCCTACGAAGGGTCACTTCAAAAGCCTAAGTTCGAGTCAGTGACATCAAAACGAGCAGGGTTTTTAAATCTTTCATCAGACTTGAAACAGAATGAGCCAACGACTGAAAACAATACTACCGAGAGTGCGTACAGAGATCACACTACACTTGCGTTAGAAAACCATTTAGACGTATATACAACTCGTAACGTCGCAGGCGTGTCCAAATCGCAACGTTATTTAGTGAGTACATTTTACAGCAATATTAACTATTTACAGTTTTGAATCAATTTTAACACGTTTGTAATTCCAGGATGAAGATGCGATTAAGGAAGAAATGCTTCAAGAAACGTCACTTAAAAATAATGAGGAAATCGCCAAACAAACTCGCGAAGGGCATATTGATAATATTGAAACAACATTTCCCTTCCCGGAACAGTTCGGTGTTTTTACATCAACACAAGATTTTGAAGGGACCCTTCAAACTAATACTGAGGAAAATAATAACACTAAGCCTTCTCAAGATAGAGGCAAGAGCACCGTCGCCTATACAGTAAGCGCGAATTACAAGCCGATGAAAAGACTTGAAGTCCAACCACAGAAACAATTTGTTAGAGATCCTGATGACAACAGTTGGAGAAATGAAAGTATTAGTTCCTTAGGAATAGTTTTCAAACCAAAAAACTCTTCGAAACCTTTCACTCAAGTCTTGAAAAATAAGACCGAGACCGAATGGAGTAATGTATTAAGTAGAGATAGCAAAAGTGGCGTACCTGACCTCAGGGAGAGATTAGAGAAAATAGCTCAGAAGCGGAAGACTAAAAAGAAAAAGATAGACACGTTAGGTAACGTTGTATATAGCGACTACGAGGAAACCAATAGTTCCGAGGAAATAACTAACACACGCATTATAGATATCCCTCATACAGTAGAAAGTCCGTTGGAAGACATAACTATCCCAAACATACCACCAGTCACAATGACTGAGCCGTCTACCCTTACTTTGACAACGTCACCGGTCACATCCCTGCGTCAAATTACGACGACCATGACCGTCACAGATGCGACGACCGCATTTACGCCAAACATTAATTCTACCTCACACCCCACGTCCCCAAAGTTTTATAGTAGAAATGTCAACAACACTGGAGACTTAGCGCCGAAAAATGTAAAATACAACTCTTCGGCCTTAGAAAAAGATCAGAAATATTTTAATGTTTTCGACTACTACGACGTATCGAGCGAGGACGAGTCGGAGTATTTACAACTGGCAAAATTAGAATTAAAAAAATATTCCGTTCCTCACCACGTGACACAGCGGCCCTCGGTCACCCCGCCATCTTTACCTTTATTGTATCAATTTACAAAACCCGAGTCTCAGTACTTGCCCGAAAGAAAGGCTACACTACAATATTTTCCTCCGCGAAATACTCAGCAGCCAAAACCTAATAGATTTGATGACGACTTTGAAAGTAAAATGAAACATCATACAAAACTATCCTCCCCAAAACAAGTGACATCGTTTTCTCTTACGAATGCGCCGGACACTCCATTGGGTAAATACGGCGCAAGGTATCAAGACGCGGCAGACAACCTGAGTCCCAATCATCCCAACACGGTGGCGCCGAGCGAGAGACCGAAGACATATAACACAAACGATTATACAAAGTATCTCTCCCACACCGAGCCCCCGCGGATACCCACAGCGCCGAAGACTAGGTACGGGGATACCACCGATCAGGCGGAGGGCTTCCACAGACCCTCTTACGTTATTAAGAATTATAAAGATTTTCTCGAACAGGCTGCGAAGGATTACGACTACGAGAGAGATGCAGGCTTCCTAACTTATACGCAATCGCCCATGAGAGGGGTGACAATAAGCGATCTGCTGACGCAAGAAAAGGGCAAAGCGACTACGAACTTCAATGAAGACTACGACGCGAAGTTCCGGAAGGACGTCCTACAGAGATTCGTCGATAATTTTAATCATAACGATGCGCGATACGACGCCAATTTCCCGGTGCTGTATAATAATACTGTTATGCACGTAAACGTGGCGGGAAACAGCGAGGCCGCCGCCGCTTCCAGAGCGTTTCTAAAAGGTCTGTACAGTCCCCTGAACACTAAAGCGGGGTATGCCCGCCGGGAGCCTTACGACCCCAACTGCGACAAGGTGACGGTGGAGCTGTCGCCCGCATACGAGCTGCACTACTACGTACCGGAACAGGAGGAGATAGAACCCAAGTCAGTCAGTTAACCTCACGCTTCAGTGTCGAACTGTTCCCTGTATTGTTCTTAATTAGCGCTATTTGGTCACGCTACTCGGCAGTTCATGTAAAAAAAGAGTTCGACTGCGTCTCGATGTCAGTGTCGAGGGACAATAATTTTTAATGCATAGTTGCTAAGTATATTGACACTACGAATATTTTTTTAATTTAAATTAGCACATTTTTGTCTTTTAAATATTTTGAAAATAAGTAACGCGTATTGCAAACCAGTAGTGTTTTAAAAAAAATGAAGACATGTTTTTAAAAAAATAAGTTAGAAAAATTTAGACAAGTATAAACGTTTAATTCGATGACGAGATATAATTATACTTTTAACTCTGCAATGTCGTCTCCAATAGTTATATATTTAGACAGATAATTCATTTCTGTAATGTGCACTAACTCGCGTCATGCAAGCGATGATTTCTCAAATGTATTTTGATACATATTCATAGTTTTGTGTCGTGCGACGTCTTAGGCAACTCTGAGAGTGAAGTCAGAGACACAGTCATGAGTAATGGCGCTATTGCTTTGCTTACCTTTTTTGTAAAAGTGGAACGATGATAGGTAAATATACAGTTCCACCACCGCTCCCTGCTCTAGGATATTAGTAAAATGTGATTTATCGGCGCGGAAAGAAATAGGTTGAAGCGTTGTGACGCCCGTGAGGTGTCTGGAGCACACCAAATAAATACAAGTATGATAGACATTACCCAAAGTGATAATAAAATATTTTGAATAATTATAATTTTATTATTCAATGTAAACATTACATTTGTCGTATTATTATTTATTCTGTCACGTAACGTCGATCTCGGGGAAGGCGTCATCATCATCATGTCTGTATACAGTATTGTATGTTATGCTCACTGCACCTTACTGTATGAAACGGCTTTGAATAAAATTCGTTAAGGCGGGCCAAAGCGCGCCAGATAGAATAAGAAAATATTCTCTTAAACTTAGACCATCTCGACATAGTGTACTGTTGTTGTATTGAGTGAGTGATGTATAAATGAGATGTTATTTACGACTGTGCGGAGTGCGAGCCGACAAGCCGCCGAATGTCGGTCAGCGGCCATCGCTTTGTAAAATTATTGATTGTTTCACGGATTACGGAGCGCTCGGGCGCGCGCCGCCATGCGTGGCCGCGCTGGTAATGTGTATTAGCTCTTACAAATAAAGCATATTGAACCAAGATTTGTTTGTTTTTTTTTATTCATGCGTGGGCTTCATACCTTACCGCGAATATTTAGATCTTGATATCTTAAAGTTAATATTCCCTCTTTGATCACTTACATGTTATATTTCATTCGTTTTTAACAAATCAAATATACACGATCCACTTAATATCCAAAGAAATGAAAGGATAGGCAGCCTGGAGTTTGTACCCGATATCGTCTCGCCCCTATCACATTAGGAGACGGAAAACATTGGCGAAATTTGGGTGGCACTAGTTGCAGCTCTGCCCATTCTTCTCAATACAACCGTGAGAACTTTCACACCTAACACCGGATTCCTTCAGTCAAAATCTGATATTTTTTTATTATTTGAGAATTGGCATGTCATTGACGCGGAGGTCGACCTTCTACCAGTTGCAAGTGAGGTACCGGCCGGAGACACCATTCCCTTCCCTTTTCACCCCAAAATGACACCCAATGAAAACACATGCAATTCATTTATTTAACAAGGGCAGCAGTGCGCGCGCAACGCGACATTAGATACAAACTCCTGCCGTCGGGCGAACCGATCGCTCTTTGTGGTCGTAAGAAGAGGATGTCACGTTAGGTAACGATCCGCTGCCAGTTGCCAGTTGTACCAGCAACTTTACGTTATAATATTTCATCCTTACTCCGCCTTCACGTCGAGTTGTGAGCCGAGGGCTACAGGCCCGCTCACTCTGTAACACTTGGCGAAGTAGTGGTCAAATAAAACAATCATGCATTTTAAAATACCATTTTATTGACATTTTCATTTACGAATAGTTTGCAAACATCACTCGATCGATCGTTTGAAACGGTTACACGACATTTGAGCATAATTAAATCGGTCGGTGCCCCCCTCTCTACGGCCCGAGGCGACATCGACCTACGGGAACTTAAAACTTTCAGTGGAAATGCAACTCTGGACCAATAAATAATTGTTACAATCTCAATTATCATATAAAATAAGAAAAAAAAAAACAAACAAAAAAATTTTTCTTCCATAAATGAACACATTCCTCTTTGGATTATACAAAAACAAAAATTCAGAACGTCGATTATACAACACGTGTGTCCTCCGCGACGTGTCTGTCCACTGCGAGTGTGGCAGTACGACCGTCATGGAAACAATTAAATATATTATTAAGCAAAACGAGAAATCTCAGATTATTGTGATGCGAGTACACGAACAAATAATAATAAATAATTTGTAAAACCGTAAGGACGAGCACATAGCAACACACGCCTCGATAGATATACAGCGAGCAAACAGAAATTAAAACATCGACGTACGCTTGCTGGACATTGTTTAACTCCGCCGACAGCGGGCGGCCTCTCACTGCCGCGCTCCACATTCCTGCGAGGTGTGCTGGAGGCGGACAACAACAATTACAAGCCAACGATACCCGTGTTGAGCAAGAGATGCCAAGTGGTGCGCGGCGGCCGCGCTCGTGACATGCGACCGGCAGCCAGTGCGCGCTAATCGTGACACCTGCGCACGCACTGCTACTTTTTGATGAGGCGTCTTAACACGATTAATTAATTTGTTCAATTCTTTGACATACGTACTATACATCAGGGGGTCCAATGATTTGAATAAAATATTAAGAATAATCTTGGCTTTGACTATATCGAGGCTGTAATATATTAAACGTATCGATTATTAAAAAAAAACATTCAAAAGTCAATGTTGTTATGACGTAAAAGAGGAAGATGTTAAAGTAGATAAGTTTGCATCGTATCGTGGCGTGAGTCGCTACGACCACGACGGCGGAAACTCCGCCGCGGCCACCAGTCGAATAGACTGCTGATGACGGGAAACTCCGCTCCGTTAATAAGAAACCTTCCGGCAGTGGGAAGGACATAGGATTACCGTAGTAATATAATAAAAGTTACTACTTTATACTAAAAGCAAATATTTACACAGGGCACGCCACTTTACTAGCTACGAACCTGCCTTCCGATCGCGCCCTCACGGCCCTCCGTGACGTCGACGGGGCTCAAGTGATCCGCTGTGAATGCTCTGCGGCCCGGCCCGGCCCGCTCTTCAAACATTGGAGAAGACGGCAGCTCGTGTCGGAGACGGCGTCGCAGGCGAGAGCCGTGACAGCGTCTTTCCTAGTCTCGTGCCGCGCGCTGCTGGACAAACTCTTATTGTACCAGCCTCTGATCAGAAGCGTGGCGAAGTCACCGACCAGAGCCGCCGTCTAGCAGCACGCGGCGCACCTACAGTACCTTACTCGTTACATTAGCCAGTCTTTCGTTTACACTACACTACATACAGCGCTACTACTTCCCCCATCCCCCGCCCCGCCTGCACAACTCATCCCCGCTAGTCCCTGCCGATTGCGTCGTGCGATAACATAATGTGGGTTATTACCGCTAACCAATTTGTTACATTGTTAAATCGTAAGATTCTCTTTGACAACTAAACAGAGTTGCAGTATGGGCGAGCGCGGCGCTGTAGTCACAATAATCGTACGAAACAATCGCACAGCGATGCAGTTCGATGCACTTCAATACTCGCAAAGTAAACCGAAAACAATGTGGGAGCTAGCGCCAAGTGTACCAGCAGCGCGTGCGGAGGTCCGGCCGGCGCGACTCGCGACCGACATCTCATCATACACGCACGACGCCGCGACCCGGCCGGCGCAGTGACGTAATGACCTGCGCCCGGCAACACTCGCTCGCGTACAATCATCACTAGCACCACTACAAACATAATATTTCCACATATTTTTTTATTATTTTTCTTTTGTTGTCATCATAAATGCATAATATGGTTTTTTTTTAACTTTTGTTCTGTATATCACTTTAAAAATATTCTTGCATACAATTGACTATTCGGTGCACGTGGAGAGCGGGCACGGAGCGCTCGTAAAAAAACTTTTATCATTGTTTGGACAGAAATTGTACAATATTCAATACATAGTGTAATTAATGTTTCTATTTGGTCAAAACTGTTTGATAATCTTAAATGTAGTTCACGAGTCGCGACAGGGCGCGTGTTGTATTTGATTCGACCGAACGCGAGCCGCCCCGCCCGCCCCCGGCCCGCATCGCTCCTATCGTCCGCAGAAAACTAAACAAATCTTTACTTCATTTAATTATCATGCAACAATTTCAACACGAGCGCAGCACAAATTTCAACCTTATCGTTAAGTGAGTATGTTCAGTTTACCGTATACTTACATAACCATATCCATAAAGCTTTAAGAGGAAGCCTCACTATACATATAATAATTATTGTAATGGTATAATTAAATATCCCTCTGTCATACACACTCATACAAACTCTGTCTAAAGCATTCTCGATGTCCGAACTAAACTAATTTATTAATATTTTTGTCTTACAGTGGCGACATTTACAAATAGTTCTTGTAAAGAGGGCGCAACAGTTTGTATGAAACACGCGAGGGCGCTCGTTTGCTGCGTTTGTCGAGCGGCTGGCGCCCCGCCGGGCCGCAATCGTCGACATGACCGCGACTCCGATACAAATACAATACCCATAAAAGGAACTGATGTGAAATGAAGAATGTTGAAGTAGTTGGTTAGTCACCTGTCCGTCGACGTGATTGCACATGTACATAGTTAAGTGAACGAGGCATACCCAGCATGATAACGCTGCGTTGAGTTTTACATCTCAGTGAAGCTCGAACTCCGCCAGGAGGCACCGATACATTACTTATTCATTAGGACGTCGGTGCGCACTCGAGCCCGCCCGGTACAGTTTGACAAACCGTAACAGATGTATCATGTTCTAGTCGCCGACACCCGACCGTTGTGTTCCGAACGGCTTTCGCCTCTTGGTCAACATTTACCGCCACTCCTCGACTCTTCCCTTCCCATGCAAAAATACAAGTTTGCTAACCCTCTTCGTAACATATATATATATAAATATTACTTTGAACCTAAGCTATGTATATATACGAGGATACGGTTTTCGACGTAAGTTATTTAAAATCTATTTCGAAGTAACGATTGGTTTCGACTCCGATATATTTGACTACAAAACTTGTGCAGTTAGAAGTGTACCAGTGAAACGAACCAACGGACAGATCAACCGATTGATCATCGTGAGAACCGGGACAGCTGGCGTCGCTGCAATGTCAGGACAGTAGGTCTCCGATACGACCGTCGACATCGGCGCTGTCTACCAAAGTGTCACGTCTTTTATAAACACGAAGTATATCACAGTCAGCCGCGCTGGGAGGCGACGCTGCATAAAATAATCTACAAGCTTTTTAATATTTTGTCGCGACGTGACGCGATCGCTTACTATTCCACAAATATAGACTATTATTTAGGGTGTAGCGTCCCTCGCCGGGTCGCACCGACAATGTCTGTTGTCCCGCGGGTGACGAGGCCCAGCTGAGAGCCAGCTTTACATTGGACATTGTGACCACATCACATTGTACTGTACAGCTGATTTATGAGATAAAATAGCAAACACAATTTACAAATATGTAATGTGGCCTGGCCGGAGGTGAAATGGTTGAGAAAACGCCCTCTAGCGCTTCAACTAAAAACCTTTGGGTTAAATTATCATCTTTCCGACCAAGGAGTTCGCGCTGATTCCTTGTACACATCTCCGGCCAAACTGTACGTGTGACAAGTGCTATCATCGAGTTAACTGAATCGTAGTTTGGTGCTAGTTTACGCAGGGATATTTCAGCTAAAAATGGAAGTTTCAGTCTACCTACTTGTTGTCGCTGCACAATGCAGGGGATATTTGACATGTTCCAGGAACGACTCAAATAAATGCTAACGCTAAAAAGCTTTGGATTTTAAGCCGCATCGTCTGTTATAATTTATTTTAGTAGAATTATTTCGATTTCTTAAGCTGTAAGAAAGAAACACGTTCACTTTGCATTAACATACTACAGCAAAGTATCGGGCGCGCGTGGGGACGACTCGGCTCGTCATCTTGCAGTAGGAGGGGCGAGGAATGCGGCGCGGCTGTGCGTGCGCGTGCGTACTAGCTGGCGACCTGTTGCGCGCGCGGCGCCGGTGCGCACTGCCCGAAGCTGCCTCGCAAAGACTCCTCGATCAGTCGACACAGCTTGTCGCGATCCGCCTACGAAACATACACAAAGTTTTGATGAAACATGATATTAGTGTCAGGGAAGAGGAGCGGGGTCGCGGGACGGGGAGCGGCAGGCGTCACCTCGTGTATGAAGCCGAGCTGCACCAGTTCGTGCGCGAGCGCGGGCGCAGAGTCGCGGCGCGACACGGCGCACGTCAGCTGCCGATTCATCTTATCGTCCATGCGGAGCAGGATCGTCATCTGCGAACGATACAACGTCTGCTGGACTAACTACGACCTACAAAATGTACATGTTTATCATCTTTCACACTAAAATGATTTCATTCTCTAAATTTAAGTAAAATTGGGAAGCTCTCTTCACTAGTTGTACTAGTTAGCGGTTAGCTTACAAGGTTGACTTTTATTTATTGCCTGAAATTTATTGAATTTTCCATTATATAAACTGTAAGCCGCAAATTCAGTATCGCACCAGCAGGTCGTGCGCGTCGTGGTGCGCGCGCGGCTTCAGACTGCACATCATGTTGACGACGCGCCGCGTCTCGAGGTCGCGCGGCTCGGGCGACGCGGGCGCGCTCTCCGCCGCGCGCTCGCAGGGGGACGCCGCGCGCCGCCCGCCCCACGCATACGCCGTTAGAGGATAGATGCCGTATCTGCAACCGCACCCCACAGCCTCTATCGCATTAGACGCTCAGGAAAACGATTTCACATCGACAGATATTTGGTCACCTATGTGAAATATGAGGCTTTACTTTGCTTTAAATGCTCAATATTGTAATAGATCCTAATATTGACGACCTTGACAGGTTCAATAGTTCATTTCACTAATCAAGATATGCCAGTGACAAATGGTCTTTTTTTTTTAATTACTGAGATCCGGCTGCTATTTTTGCAGCAACCTTGTATACTTTATTATTAATAAATATAAATCTTTTGAAAATTTACAAATATGGTTTTCTAATTTTTTTCCTCTTATGTACTTTATATGACGTCTATAACGTATCTCCTTTCCTTTTATTTAACATTTCGCCTATTTTATTTTTTTTTATTAAAAAAATGGTCATATAATGTCGACGTAGTACATTGTGGCGAGCGATCATGTACTCACTTGACGTCCTCGACGAACTTCTCAAGCTTCTCGGCGTGGGGCTGTAAGTCGCGCGCCGCCAGCTCGCAGCGCCGGCCGTCGCGCACGCACCACGCCAGCGCCGCACCGCCTCCCCCGCACACCACCTCATCCGTTATCGTCTCCGAGATGTTCGCTGCTCGAAACCAACACATCCTAACGTTATGCCTCGTCTTGCTCGCGACCAGCATATTTCTCTTTGTTTACTGCCATTTGATATTCGATTTTTATATAATTTTTTTGTTTAATTAAAACAATCTTCATATACATAGGTATACGGAAATTTCAGTATCTCGTTGTTGTTTTTAGCACATGTTCCGAGTAGTTGTTAATAAAAAGAACTAACCAGTGGTGTTGACGAGCGTGTGCGCCGCCAGCAGCTTCAGGGAATGCACCTCGAATAGCAGGGGGTGGAAGAGAAGTTCTCTCGCTGTCGGCCTCTTCGCTGGATCCTTGTTTATACACCTGCAACCACGGAGTAGGGTATGTGAGTGTGTGGGCACACTGGGCGAGCCGGTATGGGCGCACATTGCTCATTTTGTCGATGTTGAATGACGTTACAAGGAGGTAGCGGTGACGTCAGAGCGGGGCACCCGGTAGCCAGCCGCGCGTCCCGCTCCTCCACCGCGTCCCAGTCGCGGCAACCTGAAATGTACCTGTATATGAAGTCCTTCTGCCTCGGCTCCTCCAGTGACTCGACTGTCCTTACGATGTGTTCCTCCGTCACGTGGCTGCCTGAGTCGCCGTTGCCCTGAATTTCAAGAGCAGCCGTCTCCAGCGCGCACATTCCGAATGAGTAGATATCCATTGCGGGTGTCACCATTTGCGATGCTGATGCGGGGGAAATAAAGTTGCAATAAATACAAGTCACTACTTAGTTTCGCCTGATGGTAGTCCTTGACGCATTGCTGTCGCTCTACCAGAAACAGATAAAGATAAAATAAGGAAAAGGTTCGGAACGCCTCGAGAGTCTATCGGAACTTAAACGAACAGACAGAAAAAACAAACAAAGAACAGAAGGTATCGATCAGCAAGACAAGGACCGGCAGGGGAAACCTCGAGTACGTTTCCTTGCGATGTAGCGACGGTCCCCGTGAACTTACATCCGTACTCGGGCGCGATCAGATGCATGTTTCTCATGTTCTCGCGGCAAGTCTTGACGTGGTGGTGGATGGCGTCGGGCGCCACCGAACCGATCTTCACGAGGCCGTTGTGCTGAATGAAGATGGTGTCACAGGTGAGGTTGCCGTGCACGATGGGCGGCACGCAGCCGTGCAGATAGCTGCGCAAATAACACAACGATAATGATTTATTTTCCTAATGCCATTAATCTATATACACGACCGAAGTGATTTTTTACTTTTTAGTATCGATGTATTCAATATAGCATGTCACCTGAGCGCGGAGAGTATCTGCGTGCACCATCTTTTCCACGCCTGCAGCGGTAGCCGTTTAACGTTACGTTTGGTCCGCTTCAGGAACTGCTTCAAAGATCCGCACGACATGTACTCCGTTATGAAGATCACCTGACGAAAACAAGGTCATATCGTTAACAGCAAGTAATAGGAGAAAACTATACTCAGTGATTAACTACAGCTGAATACTGGACCCGCACAACGCAATTTATCTGAGTAGCATTATCTGTGTCTGATTGTAATGTCATTGTAGTCGAGGACTCACTCTCGGCTTGTCGTTGTGCGTGTCGGTCCAGTAGCGGTGAAACTTGACGATGTTGGGGTGCTCGAGGCGCGTGAGGTTGTCGAACACGAGCTGGATTTTGTCCTCCTGCGCCTTGAAGTTCTTGCGCTCGGAGAACTGCACCTCGTTCCACACCACCTCCATACCCTCCTCTGTGTCCATGGCGAGGTGCGCGCAGTCGATGCCCGGCACGTCGCGTTGCTCCACCTGTAACCGCAATCAACCCAGGGTTTACATAGGGCTAAGAGCAACATTTATATGTTATGTTTGCGTCCGGGATCATATCCAACCTGAAAATCCTCCTTTAATCGTATTCATTTCATTTACGTGCGCGTTGACTGATTGCCTATTGAAGGGAGTGCTTTCAGAAGATATACCGAGGCCAAAAACGACCTCAGTGATACCAAAATGACCTTCAACTTTCAAGAAGTGGGAATTGTGTCATCATCCCTGGAGCAATCATTCAATTGCAACTCTCATTGAAATCACAAAGTTTTCGACTGTGCACTATTCACAGGCCGGTACTTGCTTCGTACGTAGACAAGTTGAATCTTTACAGATATGGTGCAAAATGTTTTCGAATAAATATTAATATAATATAAGACACGGTACAATATGGCGTCACATTCGTTGACAAGAAGGATTAGGCAAAGATAATGAAATAAATACTATACATTACTCGATGAGTATTTATTTTGTTATCGATTAGAAAAAAAAAAATAGTATCGGTTGTTACTATTTTTATTAGAGGTAAGGGCATTAAATGCTACGTCATTAGTATTGTTCGCACTCCGCCCGGGCAGCGGGCAGCGCAGGAACGGCAACGGCGATGCGGGGACAGGAGCCGGGACTTCGCTACGGGCCGCCTATGTTCACGCGCAATAAGTCGTAATCTAATAAATTGATTCCGCTCAAATTGCGGAGTTTCTATCGAACGGTCATCGTGTTTAGCATATAGATTTACAGCGAGAACTTGTTTCGTTACGAGCGCCATCGTCTGTATTAATTTGTCTCCAGTGTTTCTCCGGGACTGTTATAAAGACACTTATAATCGCTGTTGGCTCAAACTAAATGGACAAAATAAACAATCTATTCTAGTGTTAGGAAAAACATAACATAATTTAATGTAAAGTAAAAGTTGATCCAGTATGCATGTAGCGGTGCGGAAGCAATAGAGGCAGACCTCTGCGTATCTATCTGAATCGATCCACTCGGTGCCTCTCGCGGCGACGCGTCGGGTTGTCGGATGATTGGTCGTATGATTTGTCGATGAAAGTATTAGCATAATTTAGGCAACGGCAGCACAAAAAATGTTCTAACTATTCAACTATGTAAATTGACAGAAAATATTCCACAACGTACCAAACACGTCGCCGCAAATTGAATTACAAAGACATATCATGAGATTGTCTTATTAAAAAAAAAACAAAGACATTACTGTCGCAGATAAGACAGAGAGCAGTTGATTTATAAATGGCTAGTGCATGAATTTAAAATATCTCTTGCGGTACAAGTGTTGCATACGTTAGTGATGAGGTCAAAGCATAAGGCTCTGTGTTCTGTACAAAGCGGCCCTGTCCAAATATAGCAACGGTACTGCCATCTCTGAGAGCTTTGCTCGTCGTAACAGAGATCATACATTAACAGAGGTTTGAGTAGTCTGTGAAAATTATTTAAATAATAACCAATTGTTTATTTGCTAATCGAAACTTCGTATACGTATGTACACTGGCTGACTTCTGTCAGAACTTGAAGTTTCCACCTTTCATTTAACACTGTTCCCATCACCATCGGAAGTCTGGTCTTGGCTGCCGGTCAGGTCATGTCAGGCGAGGTCGTAGGTCTAGACACTCCTCGGTATATAGAAGATTCCCAGTGGAAGGAACACATCAATTGTTTTATGTTTCAATTAGATATAGTTGCATGTACCACTTGGAGTGTTCCGACGGTTGGCCAAGTTAATCGTACACGCAAATTACCGTCGACAACTATTGTGCAAGCAAGCGAATAAATAGTTCGGGCAGCGGCCTCGGGACGCCGAGTGCGCACGAGCCGGACACGAGGCCCGAGGGAAAGCCACCAGGGTCCTACCGAGGGCTGCTCTGATTGCACACTGTGCCCGTATTCAGCTATTATTCACTTATTCTCTAAACATTTTTACATTTAATATTCATTCTTCGAGAGCTCAAAAAAAGGTTTCATGTTGTCCAGTATTCATATATACTACTATAATTTTATTATTCCTGATTAAAATGTTATAATTATGATTTAATTTTAATCAATAATTGTAACAGCCAGGTGTACCTCAGGTTTCTTCAAGGATTACCAAAAATTTGGAGAATGAGTAAATTCATACTATATTTGATACTTTCATATATTATGTTAGTGTGATAAATATTTAATGGTTATAGATTCATATGGATGTTGTTTGTTTCGTTTTAAAGCTTCCGTGCAGTTAACAGTCGGCGGTCGCGTTCGCACGCGGCGGAGTCACAGATAGGCGAGGTAAAATTAACCCGGAGCTGGCGACTGATCATTGATTGTCCATTTGTCATGCATTACGCACTGCTACGGGACCCGGCCGGTCGGCACACCACTCGCCACATTTTCTGATAACAGATTAGGTTTGTACCAGGGTAACGATGTAATAACATATTTATGTGTTTGTTTACAACTTTTATATTAAAACTAAGTATTGACAGCATTTCCAACCTCGCGCATTTCTTATATCTCCACAAAGTGAAGATTGCATTGACTTCGACGTACAAAAGTCACCAAGGCCAAGTTCACACGACGAACACAAATATATGAAGGGAAAGTGAGAATAGGAAAGGACAATAACTCCTCGGTGTAAGTGGTAGGTTTCAATGGTTTAAGTGTTGGTGATTCTAAAACATGAATGATTTATGTGCATTAGATGTGGTACTTGTGGTGTTTAAGTACTACCGAGACATTTACATACAGTGGTCTTTGTTGATCTTAAAATAGTGGCTCACAGCGCGGCCACGGCACAGCCGAGCCCTTGTGTTGCGCATTTGTTACGAGTAGCTTTTAACGCAATTACGTGATGAGCTAAAGAACGTTCTGGACCGTGGTAACTTTTCCGACTCTTAATTGTTTTAAGAACACATTCAGGAATTCTGTAATCTAAAACGATTCTTTAAAGATAATTCTCGACGATTGGATGAAGCATATAATTGTGAAACCATGCAGATTTTCCAAGTGTTTGTCATACAGAAGCATCCGATATGAGGTGAACGAGTGCCGTACGGGCCGCACGCCCTCCGCCCTTCGCCCGACAACTTCCGATCGGAAATCATTTTGCAAATAAAAAGCGATACGTGTGTAACATGCAAAAATAAGGAAATACGGATATTGTAATAAGATTATTTTAATATCTTCCTCATTTCATTTCCTTGTACTTTTCGACAAGTTCACATTAAAGCCTGCCAATAATCGTTGCCAATTTATTACAATTATTATTTAACCGTTTGTAAGAAGTCGAAAGGTCGTCTTAATAATTGAAATAAAGATGTTTCGGATACGTCTTTATAGCGTTTTGTGCACGCCATGTGGAAATTTGTGCCGGAATGTAAATGAACATTCCCAGTGGATAAGCTTTCAAATTTTGACTTTTGCATACTTAAAATTGTTCTGGTTATACGATTGACACAAAGCAACACTTGTACGCATTTATAAGTCAACGGGTACTTTGATCCAATTAAGATTTTGATTTTTGTCTAAGCCTTCATTTACCATTTGATCTCACTCCAGACGGCAGTAAGTGGCGTAATCGTGCGCAATCTACTTTAAAACCGAGTCCGTAGTTTATTTTACATAATAAATCGTGATGATGAAGCCATGCGAACGATAACATTCATGAGGTGTGCCTATGCAGTGCACAGAGCACAG
>DWMW01000023.1:0-19458 GCA_018246335.1 Papilio thoas cinyras
TTCTGTTTTAATTCTTATGTGTACAATTGTTGACGAGCCTTTAAAAAATAAAATTAAAAAATAAATAAATCTCGGGGCATTGCGGTCTCCCTCAGCGGCGGACACAAGGCTCGGAGCAGTCCCTGCTGTAGGACATTAAAAGTCGTTCCTAAAACATGGACGTCGTCATGGGCCGCTATAGATATAATAGCTACTTCGCAATATTTGGATACTTTAAAATAATATACATGTGATTTTTTTTTGTGGGTGGTCTGGCCCGGTACTACGGAATATCGAAAAACACTCAAAGGAGTTTCAGGACAGAGTTCGATGATGCGTCATTGCGGCACAGATCGGATCAGACGTACAGATTCAAAGACAAACATAAGCTAGTATAGGTGAAAAATATATACCGTCAATTTTGGGGCGAGCGACGGCACGAAAGTCATCGGGCGTCTGGTTTTCGAGGAAAGCGTCGCGCAGTACGGCGGCCAGGTGGAAGACGCCACCGACGGGCGCTTGCACCGCCGCCTCGCGCAGCAGCGCGCGCGCGCCCGCCGCGCCCGTCGCGTCCGCCGTGCTCAGCGCCACGTGCACCCCGCGCGCCCGCCACCTGCGCGCCACACCAGTTACTGTTCCTGTGATCAGGGTATGGCGTCGGGTTTCACGATATGCCATCTACGACACGACACGGTACCGTCGGATGCACCAGGACTGGTAGCCGGTACGCACGCCGGAGCGCGAGTTGAACAGCAGCCGCGTGGCGCCGCGCAGCACCAGCCACTCCGCCAGCTCCAGCCCGAAGCCGCCCAGCCCGCCTGCGGATCGACCGTCGCACAACTCATCTTTATCTTTACATACCACGGCATAAAACAAAGTCGATCCAAATGTCCTCAAGTGTGTACCTTGCAAACGGCACAACGGGATTTTACTAGTGTTCTCGCCAATATAGAGATTCGAGGGGAAGGTTTACAATGGACGCATATTGTAGAAGATATCTTCAGAGACATGTCGGCATGGTGCGCCAGCATTGCTGACGCGGAATCACATTATGACATATTTCTGAGAATTTTCAGTTCAAACGGTGGCGCAGTTGTTATAGTTTACGTATGGCTTCAATAGTGAGATCTCGGGTTCGAATCCTGGATCGGACAAAGAGATATTTAATTTCAGCCCTGAGTTCGGAATGTAGGCGCTGCACGTGTCACATCGTGGGACGGAAAAACATACGGCGAATACACTAGTTACAGACATCAGGCCGAGGCACATACCGACAAGCACGTAAGTCCTATCGGGGCGGAAGTAGGTGCGCGGCACGGCAGGCACCAGCTTGCCTCCCGTCGTGTCCTCTTCGCGCACGCGCAGCACCACCTTGCCGATGTGCTTGCCGGTCGCCATGTACCTTCACATACAAATATTAGTATAAATAGTAGTAGTAATATAGTTATCTTACCAATGTTTCCACTCATTGTATTACGAGCGGCCGTGCGGGAGCGGCGCGCCGCTAGCTACATACTTATACTCCTTTTTATTTAATAGCAGTTGACGCATTGGAACTCACCGGCGCCTAGGACGTCGAGCTCTCCGCGAGCGGAAGGTGGGGTGGGTGCTATGGTACAACAACGTATTTACCGACTACAACAAAAGTGGATACCGCGAAGCAGTGCTGTATTGTCTCGCGGCGCCATCTAGTTAGCGATCCTAAAACTACGCCAAATGGAGCGTCAAAGAAATAGTAAAAATGTGTCAGCGGAGTTTTGAATAAAGAAGTGGATATGCAGATCACCTGAAGGCCTGCTCCAGCTGTTGATCGGAAAAGACGGTACGTGGCAGCGGACGCACGGCGCCCGACGCGATGCCCTCCGCCACACAGCGCACGACGGCGGCGCGCTCCCCGCCCTCCTCGCCCGCCTCAAACAGCGCATCCAGCAGGATGCCGTGGAACGTGGTGTTCTTCAGGAATATCGCCATACCCTGCGACCGATATATAGCATGCGTGATGTTCGCAGTCAACATCGCGCTCATCGACTACAGTTTTTGAATGTGAAATCGATTTGTGAATCGTTTGCAATCTTTAAAAATGTAAAAATAATGTAAAAATGACCAGGGGAGTGTTGTTGGAGAGATCTAGTTTGCCGATCTCTAGGAAGCGACCGCCGTTGGCCAGGCAGCGCACGGAAGCCAGCAGCTTGTCTGCAGCCAGCGAGTTGAGCACGAGGTCAACGCCGCGGCCGCGCGTTCTCCGCAGTACCAGTTGCTCGAAGCTGGCGTCGCGCGAGTTGCCGATGTTGTCGTCGAGCAACGCGGGGAAGCGTTCGCGCAGAAAGGCACGTTTGTCGGCCGTTCCCACGGTGGTGTACACTGTGCAGCCCGCATGGAGTGCAATGGCGATGGCCGCCTGCCCTACGCCGCCCGTGCCCGCATGCACCAGCACGCTCTCGCCGCGCCGCATGCGCCCGCGCACCACCAGGGCGTAGTACGCGGTCGCGTATGCCACCGGCACCGTGGCCGCCTCCTCCAGGGACCAGTCGGCCGGCACCTCCCACAGGAACCCGTCGTCCGCCAGCACGGTGGTGGCTAGCCCGCGCGCCGCCACCATTCCCATCACGCGCTTTCCTTTCGGCGACCGCCCGCTGAACTCCAGCCCGAGTATGCATTCCTGATCGTGCACAAGCAACAATTTAGTTTGTTATCACAATCCTGTCTGCCCAAATCGCACCTGCACCGACATAGCACCGCTGAATGTGATATTATAATATTTCGTCTTTATTTAACATGCACGTATACCAAGATATTTTTGACTAACATAAAAATTGCGTGAGAATAGTGTAAGAAAGGGTGACCCCGCCTAGATTGAGATCGGGCAGGCAAACACCATATGATATGAAGAAATTTGTAAGAGCTCGTCCGAGTGGGTTGTGGTATCGTTTCAAGAGTATGCGGCACCTGTCCCGCGAGGTCACCGGGCAGAGCGTCCGGCGGCAGCTTGCCCGTGGCCAGCATGACGTCACGAAAATTGAGCGGTGCGTAGTGCACGGCGCAGAGCGTGCGGCCGGCACGCGGCGCACAGTGCCGCAGCGGGCTCTCCACCCAGCGCAGCGACGCCAGGTCTCCGCGCGTTAGCGTGTTCACGTAAGCGTGCTCCACCTGCTCCAACGACACTTTAATAGTAACTACCCAAAAAAAAAACTAAGTTACTTTCATGATATTTAGAATTAAATAATGTTTGAGCAGCTCTTAATTTCTAAACATCAGTTTCTCCGCAGGCATTGTAAATCTCTCACTTTTAGATATATTTGAAAAGAAATGGTAAAAAAATGACATTAACTTTTAAACCCTCTAGCGAAGACTCGATTAAGCAACTTTTCTTGGAAATCATCTGAGTTAATTCGTCATATTTTTGAGGAAGGAAGTTGTCCTAAATCAACAACATTTTTTATATTAAATTTTCTAGAACTATCCTTCGTCGTGCCAGGCCCTTAATTAGCATTTGTAACGAGCACAACGTCATCAACGACGTAGCCTCGATATTGTGTTCCGAAGCGAGCTGTCTGCATTGGTGCAGTGGCGTATAGCTTTATCGTAATAATTAATTAAGTCAATATGTACGGATGTCTCATATTCATTTTATCTCATTCTGTACATGCTTGTTATTGCTATATGCAACAAACACATCGGCGCATTTATTATATTGTATTATTAGTTAGGTGTACTGTTAGCGTGGCTCAAATAAATAAATACATAAAGCTCGATCGAGCAGCTATTACTATCAAGTAGTATACATACGTGAAGTTGCAGGTCGGCGGAGTCGGGCAGCGCAAGGTGCCGGTAGGAGCCCCAGGCGCCGGCGCGCAGCACGTTCACCGCGAGGTCCCGGCGCACCTGCGCGGCGTATGCCGGAGCGTCAGGTGCGAAGGGATCCTTCGCGTCAGGAAGGAAAAAGACGCGCAAAGCGCGGCCGCCGGGCTCGGCGCGCAAGCATGTGCCTAGACCGAGCACGCCGCTAGTCGGCTCACGCGACCACACGTACACGCGCATGTCTTCATTCTCCGCGCGCTTCAGCGCCTCGCGTAGCGTCTCGACCCAAGCGTAGGAAGAGTCCTGCCCGAGCTCGAGCACGACGCGCGCCGCCGGCAGCTGCGGCTCCTTACGCACTAGAAGGTATTCGCAGGCGGCGGCGCGCTGCCGGCCGATTAGAACGAGCCCGGCAGCGCGAAGAGCATCCGGGGCGGTCTGCTGGCACAGCACATCGAGGGGCTCCTCGAGCAGCAACATCCCGGCGGGCGCGAGCGCCGCGGCCAGGTGGCGCAGGAAGGGTGCACCGTGCCGGCCCAGCGCATCCGCCGCCAGCACCAGGTGGCAGTCGGAGTCGGGCGGTGCGCTGCGTGCCTCCTTGTTTGTCACCTGCCGAAAGTTAATGAAAACACATACAGAAGAGTGCTACTGCTCTATTAGCCAATCGCCTGGCGATCGCGCCAATATCTCTCACACATTTGCTTAGTTCTTAAACGGGAAACAATTTTACTGTCCATTATTTTATATAATATACATAATAATTCAATTCCCGGATAGCGAAAAAACATATGGGGTTCTTTCAACTTGATTTCAACTTGTTTTTTCAACTTCAGCCTAGATTTTGTACCCGATATGGTGATAAGCGAGCCTATCGCCTATCGCGTTATGGGACGGAAAAACATACGGTGAAATGTGGGTGCACCAGTTGCACCTCTGCCTACCTCTTCGGTGAATACAGGCGTGAAATGTTTTTTTATAACCATAGATAAATATGTCATGTTACTAACTATTTACAATAAAATATAACTCAAGAACGGCTACACCGATTTAGCTTACAATTGTTGCCACCCCCAAGCCCATGTAGCTCAGAACTAGGAGAGGGATGTTCAATACAGATTTAAGATTATCCCGTTGGACCGCGTTACCCGGTGATGTAAAGACCCACTATAACACTATAACATCAAAAACGCATCTGAGATGCAATAACAATAAAACCCAATAAATGAATAAACGTAATTCTGTTGGAGTAAACAAAAAAAAACGCGGCGGGTGTAACCGCGGGGCATTGCGAGTGTCCGATAAAGAATTAAGCCAGGGAATCGCCGATACCGTCATTATACCACAGCGGCTGACTTTTAAATACCAAAAGCTGTCCCGACGGCGGCGTTACTCAGTGGAATTCAGTTGTGCCGATCGGTTTTTACGCAACTTGTAAACAAACCAGGCTACAGCACGTATTTTTGATCAAGAACAACAAACGACAACAACTCCGACAATACCTCCGTGGCCCGCCGGCTGTCCGAGGTCTTGGTTGGCGTGACAGGATTCACTCTGTCGCGATGTAACATTAAATTAATTGGGCACAGCACCATCTAGTTACAACTAACTAAAACGGCGCTAACAGTTACTTTTTGAATCACTACTTACTTTAACGGCCAGCTTCTGCATGGCGGCTTCGTAGAGCGCAGCGTCGGCTCCCGCGGCGAGCAAAGGCTCGACGCGCACCTGCGGCTCCGCGTCGAGTAGCTCCAACGCGGTGGGCAGCAATAATGCCTCTGGCGCGCGCTCCATCGCCACTTCGCACGCGCGCAGACGCAGCGCGCCCGCGTTCTCCCACACCAACTGCAGGCACGCCGTTAGGGCCTCGCGCTTCGACCGTGCCGCCTCCTCGCAACCTCCGCCCGCCTTCTCGTACGGCACGAACTCGTATCTTTCCAACTTGGGTGGCGGCTGCGGGTTGGCACGCCGCGGCGCGAGGCTCGTCTTGACGCCGCGGAGTTCGACTCCGCCAGCCGCGATCACGTCCACGTCGCGCAGCATGCGTACCGGCAGCGCATCGTGCACGCCGCCGGCCGCGGCCGCCGCCACCGCCGCCAGGTGCGCCGCGGGGTCGATCAGCGCGCGCTGCAGCCGCGTGGGCAAGTAAAGCTCGCGCGTGTCCACGCCGATGATAGCGAACTGCAGCATTGTATCCATAAAGGAGATCCAATTGCCTTCCCAGGCGAGCGTGCCGGCGGTACCGTACGGGTCGGAGCTGCGTATGCCGCGGAAGACGTCTCCGTAACTGTAGCCACGCAGCCTCAGTTCCTTGTAAATGTCGTCGGCAACGAGCGGCAGAAGCTCGGGGTCCGCGCGGGGCCCGTGCGGCGGCAGCGCCAGGCGCTCGGCCGCGGGGTCGTCGGCGAGGCGCACGAGCCCGGTGACGGCGACACCGCCGCCCTCACACACGTCAAACTCGCCCGTGCCGTCCAGCACGTTGACCAGAAAGCGCACGGGCGCATCGCGCGACACGATGGTCGCTCGTCTGAACTGGACGTTCTCGAGAACTATAGGTGTATCTTCTAATTTCCGGTTGTGTATTTTCGCCATCGTTCTCCATACAAGCGCCTACAAAGAAATACAAAAATTGTTTATGCTACATTCTGATACCTGTCAATATTTATAATCAAGTTACAAAAGAACTGACAAATTATGGAAGAAAAGTGAAGGAAAAATAAGTGACAACAAACATTATTAAGGGGGCTTAAAAGGAAAGATTTTTTGATTTTTGAATGTGTTTATATTTATCAAGGCGGGGAGGTGCCGCAGCCGTGTAGGAGTTTGCACTGCGTACGCGCCGATCATGAATTCAATTCAATCTATCGCAGAGGTAAAAGGGTGTTTCTTTTTTATTAGTCCGAATAGCCTGGAGGAGTGGTGGTACGTGAACGCCATAGCGTGCACGAGTGTTTGCACGTGTCGTATTGGCTTCTTAGTTGCCTACCTATCGCAAACAGTTGTAGGGAGTGAGTCGCACAACTTATCTTGTAGAGAACTATAAATGAACTTATTTTTTTGGACGTCTGTAAGTTACCTTTGGCCACTCGTCGCTTGTTTGTCCCCCTTTTTAATATAAAGGTCAAATGAAACTGTAAGTGCGCGTACCAGGTATCCAGTGGCGGGGAACAGGATGCGTCCGTCGATGTTGTGGCCCGAGATAAAGGCGTCGTCCGGACGCGCGAGGTCGTACTCGATCACGTTCTCGCCGGAGCGCGAGGCGGCGCCGAAGTTGGCGACGCTCCACTCGGTGGTATGGTCCCAAAGTACGTGAGAGGCGAGGCGGGGGGTGCCGCGCGGCGCAGGCCACGAAACTGGCGGGTAAAGGGCAGCGGTGCGCGGTTGAGCGCTGGCACAGTATGCGCGGCCGATGGCCGCCAGTAGGTGCGCGACAAGGTCGGGCGCGTCGCGGCGCAGTAGCGGCACGTGTGCGGCCTGAGGCAGCGCGCGTCGTAGCACGGCTTGCAGCAGCGCGTGCGGCGCCACTTCGAGCAACAGCGCGCGTTCCGGCACCTCACGCAACGCCTCCGCGAAACGCACCGGCGACAGGAGGTTGTTCACGTGGTATGCGGCGTCGCTCAGCCGCGCTGTCCGCCACACCAACACACAAAATGTAAACATCGGAAGGTACTAGGAGATATGTAGATATTGCTAGATTGTACTGCGTCTCCGCTGGAGACTAAGCACACTCGAGAGGGGTTCCAGCGAACAGCTCGTACGTACTAACGACTGCAAGTTGTACATTAACAAAAAGAGTTGGAATTCGGAGGCGAGCCGACTAACCCTCATCAGTGCAAGTTACTTTTTACATCTTAGATATTTAGTCTTAACGGAAATACCAATGTCCGAGTCCCACTGATCCTTGGGTAGCGAGGAGGAGATCCAGCGGCGAGAGCGCGGCTTGGGTTCGGTGATGACTCGCTCGAGGCTACGGCGCAGCAGCGGCGCGGCGCTCGCGATGTAGCGGCTGTGGAAGGCCACGCCCGAGCTGTTGACGCGGCGTGCAAACACTCCCTCCGCCGCCAACTGCGCCACGAACCGCTCGATGGACTCCACCGGGCCCGACACTGTGACGCTGTCCGCGGCGTTGTGACACGCAGGCGCAACATCCGACGGGCAGCGCGCGCCTGCCGCCTCCCAGCTAAGTCCCACAGCCGCCATGGCACCGGGTGGCAGGCGCGCGTCGACAATGCTCCGCCCGCGCCAGTACGCCGCCAGCACCGCCTGTTCTGCCGTCAGCGTCTCATCCGCGTACGCACAACCTACACGCAACGTGGAAACTATCACTACAAGGTATATTCTTAAAATTAGTCAATAATTGTTCTAACATTGTTACCAGGCTGCATTTAACACTTAAAGAATCTTATCTTTATAAAAAAAAATCCCATCAAATTTTCTAGAACCTTCGTCGTGCCAGGCCCTTAGTTAGCATTTGTAACGAGCACAACGTCATCAACGACGTAGCCTCGATATTGTGTTCCGAAGCGAGCTGTCTGCATTGGTGCAGTGGCGTATAGCTTTATCGTAATAATTAATTAAGTCAATATGTACGGATGTCTCATATTCATTTTATCTCATTCTGTACATGCTTGTTATTGCTATATGCAACAAACACATCGGCGCATTTATTATATTGTATTATTAGTTAGGTGTACTGTTAGCGTGGCTCAAATAAATAAGTATTAAAATACTGCGAAAATGTTAACATCATGCTTCGTATTCATGTGACGCCCACGTAACACGTAACTATTAACGCCGAGGGTAGAGCTATCTCACACACACACACACACATATATTTATATATACTGACCGATCTCGCCCACGGAGTGACCGACGATGCCGTCCGGCCTGAGGCCGAGCTCGCGCAGGACGTCCACCAGCGCCACCTGCACGGCCGCGATGGACACGAACGACGTCACCACGTCGTCGAACGCGGCCTCGGGCGCGTCCGTCAGCACATGCGCCAAGTCCACACCGTGCGGCCGCAGCGCCGCGGCACAGCGCGCCACACTGCGCGCGAACACCGGCAGCCGCAGGAGCGTGCGCGCCATGCCCGCCCACTGGGACCCCATGCCGGAGAAGACGAACCACAGCGGCCGAGGCTCCCCGCTCTCTGCCTCCTGTGCGCAACACCACACAATGTGAGAGTGCATCCCGGACCGGCACGTCGGCACAAAGGAGCGCCACCGACCTGGATCTCCTCGATGGGTTGTGTCTGGAGTGACGGAACGGATACAAGACGGTAGCCGCGGAAAGCGTGGCCAGGAATGTTGTGGGCGTGCACGGCGTCGAGCAAGGCGTGCAGGTGCGCGTCGTGCGCGTGGTCGGACGCGAGCTGCAGCAAGCGGCGCGCAGCAGCCTCTGTGCGGCCCGAGGCAAGCACGAGGCGCGGCAGGTCGGAGGAGACTGCGGCCGCGCGTACGCCGCGATGCGACTCCAGTATGACGTGCGCGTTGGCGCCGCCGAACCCGAAAGAGTTGACCGCCACCAGGCCGCCATCCCATGGAGTGTTCTTGTCGACCACCTGCAGATAATAATATATCGACCGTTATTCTTAAATGCTTCACTTTTACAAATCCTAACATTGTTTAATTCCATTGTATTTTGGATGATGGTGATTTGTCGCATAACATAACTATAACATAAATTGCATAACATAACTATAACATAAAAACGCATAACATAAATTGCGGAACAATTTATCATGGAAAGATTTATTCCAAGTATTTTAGCAAGTAATAATGTAATACGAAGAGCAAACAGCGAAGAGTTTATCTTAGCTGTTCGCTTTTCGTATTGGTCCAAGTGTACTTCTCGATTTGGGCAATTAAACTTCCTATATGTGCACCTTTTACGGGCCATATTTCTATATCCTTATATCCTGATCGGGCTGCGAATGAAATCAGTATGTCAACGAGAAATGTGACTAAAATTATTTCTGTTATAACTAAGTGAACAGTATAATTGTTTCGCTGAGCTCATGTGGGAAGGCAGCGGAGGCAAAATGGGCGTGGCGTTAGTCCTACCTGTATGCGTCCGTCGCTTAGCGCCGGAATGTCCGGATTTGGTGTGTTGTAATGCAAGTTGCCCGGAATAACTCCCTCCTCCATGGCGATGACGACTTTGGCGATAGAGCATAGCCCCGACGCCGGTTCCGAGTGGCCCATGTTAGACTTGACGGAGCCCAGCAGCAGAGGCGCCTTGCGGTCTTTGCAGAACAACTCGGCGATGGCGTTAACCTCCTGCGGGTCGCCCACCTGCAAACATAATATACTTATATAGTAAATCAAAATAATACTTTGAAACTGAAACAAACAGGCAAAGCTTACGTTTCGTAACGTATTATTATTTGAAATGAGGTTGCTATCGTAACAGCAAGCTGGTCGTACCTTGGTGCCGGTGCCGTGAGCCTCGACGTAGACTACCTCCTGCGGCCTCAGCCCGGCCTCGGCGAAGGTTTCCTCGGCCAGTCGGCGCTGCACCTCGCCCGAGGGAAACGTGATGCCCTGCACCTTGCTTCCATCGGTGTTCATGCGCGCGCCACGCACGGTGGCATACAGACGGCGCGCGCAGCTGCGGCGCTGCAGCAGCACTACCACGGCTGCCTCCGAGCGCACGTAGCCGCGCCCGCCGGCGTCAAACGCCGCGCACCGCCCCTCCGGCGACAGCATGCTCAGCCGGTGGAAGTTAAGCGAGTTGGCGGGCTTGAGACATAGGTTGGTGCCGGCCACGAGCGCGGCGTCACACTGGCCGTCTCGTATGGCGGCCGTCGCCTGCGTGAGCGCGAACATGGAGCTCGAGCAGGCCGTATCGACAGCGTACGAGGGACCCTTCAGGTCGAACGTGTACGAGATGCGATTGGGGAACATGGCGCGGCAGCAGCCCGTCAGCGCGTAGCCGTTGATCTTGTCAGGGTCGGCGGTCCACATCTCCTCGGTCTCGGAGTTGGAGACGCCGACGTAGACGCCGGTGCGCGAGCCGCGCAGCTCGCCGGGGTTGAGGCCGGCGTCCACGATGGCCTCGTGGGTCAGCTCCAGAAGCAGGCGCAGCTGAGGGTCCATCAGGTGCGCCTGCTTCGCATGCACGCCGAAAAACGTCGCATCGAAGTGAGCCAAGTCTTTCAGTTTACCATTGCGCTCTGGCAGCCCGTGTAACCCTGAAAGCATAAAGAGTGCTCGAAGTGCGGTCGGCCAACACGGAACGTGTCTAACATATCGTTACTATGACCTCACTTTTATCATAATCTCTCCCGCAGTATATTTTTATATTCTTTCAGAATGAATCACATGCGCAGGATGTATTATGATATGCATTATACATGATGGGACTACTTCGGAATGACATATTTTAAACAAAGGATAAAGGTTAAACCATACATGGTGAATATTGTTATAATACACCCCGCCAGGACACCGGCGGCTTGTATCGCTCGCTTGGGCAATAGCGAGCACGCACAGTGTAATATTGTCGTGCGCCGTGGCGAGCGCTTTACGAGAGTCGTGTGGCGGCAGTAAAGCGCGGCGGCAGTAAAACGGCCACGCTTCTTACGTAACCGGCGCGGCCACGCTTATGATGTCGGATCCGGTCGGCAAATAGGTAAGCGCCTCTAACGACCTGCAGAAGTACCCAAAGTAAGAGTAACTTGTTTGTTTCATTCACTGTTTAATACCTGCGCCGTCGTTCAACAGTTGTTACTGCGATGGGACTTTCTCGCGTACTATTCACTGTTTCAGTAATTTGTGGCGCTGTTAAGCGTCTATTCCGTTTAGACAGAACTCTGATGAAGTTATCCTCTCGAATAGTTGTGGTTTTAGGCCAGTCTGTCCTTTTTTTATCTCCCTTTCTCCCCGTTTCTTGTTTTCTTGCAAGAGTGTAGTGAACACCTTTGCAAGAAATTCTAAGCCTTGCTGCAATTTGACGTTCACTGTATCCTGCAGAGATAATATTAAATACACACCGCCGCAAGTGTTGTTTTGTTTTGGCCAATAACAGATGTGCTTCCAAACTTTTGGGCGGTGGAGTCAGAGGCGGTTGCCAGAAGGTGGCAAACGAGCAAGCGGCAACCCCGACGAAATAAAGAAGGAACCTTCTTAGTATTTAAGAGGTTGTTTTATCTTTCGTAAATTATGTACCCTATACATAGTATGTATACTTGGCCTCCAGATCGTTCAAGAGTTTTTGCCAAGGATCTCTCGCCAAGGCTGTCAGGAGAGATGACTCGTTGGCTCGCAATGCAATAGAGAAGGCGTAACTCCTGGTCTCACTCTCTTTGAAACCAGCTCGACTCTGGATGACAACAGTCACAAGGTCGGCTCCACCTGGAATACTGTTCACATCTCATCTTCTGGGTTGCAGCTTCCAAATACCAGCTTCTTCCGTTTTGCCGCATACAACGGAGAGTGTCTTGACCCAATGGCCTAGCAAAGGGACATCAGCTCCCGTTGTATTTTTTATCGTCTTTACAACGGGCTCTGTCCGTCACAGCACAACACACGTTGAATGGTTGGCGTTCTTCGACCACAAGGAAAGATCTGTCGCCAGCGCCATCTTCAAAGGGACATGACTTAGGGTCCTTCAAGCAGCACATGTTCATGGCGGGTTGTGATCGTGTGTGCGTGCGAGCTCTTCGTGTACCATCCACGACTCCCACTGTTTCAGAATAAGATTCGGACTATTAAATCACTTGGTGGCTTATTTAAATTGTTGCCTTATTAATAAATGCTAAATAAGCCAGTGGTAGCAAAACAGTTCAAAACAAAATCGAAAACACGTGCAAGACGCTCGGACAGGCAGCGAGGGGAGCACGGGGAGCGAGGGGGGCGCGGGCGGCGCGCCGGTCTACCTGTTTGTCAGCGGCGGCCGCGAGACGCGCCTGTCAGATTCGTGTCTCGTTTTCTCACTCGCGCCCGTTACGGTTAGGTAGTGACTTCATAATAGATACTGTCATTTACGGTCAGATCTTTAAGGAAATTAACAAAATTATTTAATACTCCGTAAACTCGTTTGTCTAGCTGTAAGTACTTAAGGAACAAATCAACATTAACAATAACGTTGGGCAGGCAGGCACGGCGCCCGCCACAAACAGGAAAATAAATGTACAAAGCCTCGATAATTCATGTAAATAACGTATACGCAGGAAAATGCAATGTTTAGTGTTTAATGGTGTACGATTTTATTGACTGTAAAACCCGCGATGCCACGGTGCAGTGATTCTACATCTCGGGCCGCACGCCACCGCCCGTACCACTATCCTTTTACTTTCCGGTTGTTCATTTGGTACGTGTCGACAGGTTCTCAGGCGTACACACAATGGACATCGGGCTTCCGGAGGCGACGTCGTGGCGAATGAACGATGTGACACAAAGTATAGACATCGGCGCAGCATTCTAGCTTCCTGTTCCGCCAATCGGCGACCACGTTTAGATCTGATAAATGACATTTACAATCTTCATAATATACCGGTAGCCCTTCGCCGATTGCAACGTGTCACCACCGTGTCACCGTCGGCGCCCGTCAAGTTGTCAGATTCGTTCGGTCGACTTCCAGCGGAATGCACCCCGGTCACGTAGGCGAGGGGCTACATCTCACGTGGTTATGTGACGGCCGCGTCACTGGTTTGCGATAAATTGTTTCGCTACATTGATATCTTTATCGAGGCTCTGTTGTTGTTTATAAAACGTTTGATACGCGTCGGTCCAGATCACGACCTAAACGTAAAAACCTCAAGCGGCATGTGTATATACAAGGAAAAATTATTAAAATACTTTATTAAAAAAATCATGTTTATATTGTAAATGCAGTTAGAGACAATGTTAATGACCACAATGCCAGCATTCGGTGTTCGAACACAACCTCCGAGCATACAGGCGTGTCGTCTGATGACTGAGGTACCCCAGGACTGTTTCCTCACCCCTACGAACACTCGTCCTTGCGGAATTTCCAAAGAAATATTTCTTCTTGGATCTATTTGAGTCTATATCACGAAAAGCTGTTTAAAACACTTTGATAGTTTGTGTTGTTCGTCTGTCTGTACTGAATCAACTGTATGAATATCGTAACATTATTCATTTCTGTCTCAATAATATATAGGTATATTATATTATATATAGGTATATTACAGACAATGTCGACTAGTTGTATGTGTATATGTATAGTGAATTCTTAAAAACTCGTGTCGACGTCACCGAGGCGGAAGTGCACTGTGTTCGGCTCTCACCTGGGGTCCAGCGGCGGCCGTCTGCGGTGACCAGGTCGACGCCTGCAAACAGCTGGCGCGCGAACTCATCCACGTTGTCGGACTCGGGCAGGCGACCCGACAGCCCCGTCAAAACCACGTCGTCGGGCGACGCCTGCGCGCCGTTCACCATTGCGCCGGGCATGCTGCAGCCGGCCGGCTATCTGTAATTACGGTGCAGCCGGTCAGTGGACGTTCGCACAGCGTCGAGTCCCTCTGTGCTCACCGGCACCAAGAGAGCTAACGATCAGTAAGCGGTGCGAGAAGAGAGAGAGCGTGCGGGCAATCGCGAGCAGGCGCAGGCAGCGAGTGAAGCTGCGCCGCGCCCGCGGACTGTTAAAAAGGCGCGATAGCGGGGTCCCGACCCCGCGCCGAGTTTCCACGAGACCCCGAGAGCCCGTCTTATCGCAGGGCAAGGACGCGCAAGGTCGACGCGCTTCCTCGGCGGGCGGCGCAGTGACGGCGCGGCGGCGGTGGCGCGCACCTCGCGGCGACCGCTTCGACCTCCGCACACTATCGCCGCGCGCGCCCCTTGACCCGTTGCTCCTCTACACACCACATGCTCGCGAGTGCAAATCACGCACTAGTATCCGCCACTAGCCGCGTGTCTCCACCGGTATCCCAGTACGTTGCCCATTCATCACGTTCCGCGACACTTCATTTTATTATTTAAATATAGATTCCATCATTTGGCAAATGGCATACCATACAAAAATGTAATTTATTCACCGCGATCTGTTACAACTTTCGAGATGGAATGCCGTGAAAAATATAGGACTTTGCGATCTAACGGCGACGACGAAACCTACAATATGAAGGATGCGGCGAACCCGTTCCGGCGTTACGTACGCACACGAGTGTCCTTGGCGGCGTGACGTCAGACGCTAATGAGTTTCACTCTGGCTCGAACCACGAGTAGGCGAGCCCGGCTACACTGTCTGAGCGCCGCTGTCGACGTACTGACAAGTTGGATCCGACAGCCCCACACCGTCCAAATTGGAACATGAAAAGGGCCGTCGGCCTGACATTATTATGAATGTCTCGTCGCGTATTACAACAGCATACAAATATGAACTCTTGAATACACGGGATATTTTAATTTATTTATTAGTTACACCAACAAGAAAACCACTTATTTAGACAATTGGCCACATGCATTGGTGGTTTACTATTGGTGAGTGCTATCTTAGTTACAGGTGTGGACCGCAATGCGTTAAATTACAAAACGGCAACCAAAATGAATGATTGTGACAAAGAAAAACAGTGAAAACACATAGATTGAAGTAAGACTCGGTCGAGTTATAATAATAACAATAAAATAATATTTCTTATGTTGTTAATATGTATTTTAATTATGTATTTATTTTAGTATGTGTATTTTTATAAGCAACCAGACGGAGACAACACTTTAAATACCACATAACAACAAATAGCCCTTTATTCAGACCAACTTACAACTTATAAATTTGAACTTAAATATAAATACACTAAAACCGTTTTCATTTTCTTTAATATTATTTTTTCTTGTTCTGATCTGTTTGCCCCTAGGCAAAGGCCTCCAATAACTCCATCCAAGAGTTTCTCATCCTTTCATTTCATTAATTTACGTTTTTATCCATTCCATTCCTTTTTAAATTATGGTCATCTGTTTAGTTCTGTAGCACATCTTTGTTTCGTTTTTTTTTTTTTTGTTTAGGGTAGTTGCGATTTTTGTTTATCTTTTCCATAATGTTGGAGGCTCGTGGTCTCTATGCCCCACGAGGACCAGTCGGCTTACCGGCTTAAACATGTAAATGCTGGCGTACCGCAGGATTGTGCGTTGTTGCCCGGGCACTCGGAAGTGCGGCCGTATTCCAAGCCGGCCCACCGCCTGTAGCTTCAAAGAATCGCAGTAAATGGTCGACGAGCGAGCTCTTACCGATCGGCTCTGGCATTGCGAAGGAAATATTTGTCTGCATGGTCTAGTAGGAAATTTCGCGAAACCCGCAAAGGTTGTGGAACGTCGAAGATTCAGGTGGTGAGGATGGTATGTATCGCTCTGTCGTAAAGAACGATGGTGGAACCCAGCGGTGGGAATTGTTCCAAACGGCACTTCGGAACGCCCCGCGAGGTAAATGCGGTAAAATATGGAGACGCGACGTCTCTCCGCAGGGCCCGATGTACAATATACTTAAACATAATACATATACACAAAATAGATACAAATAAATAAACATAATTATATAAACATATTGGTATACGCAATAGAGAATTTATGATGACGTAAAGTGTTCTTTTAGTGTTTTTCCTTAAAAAAAAAACAAGTTCCTAAAAATGTAAACTAACGATAAAAAAATAAAGCTATTGTATATCGGTACTATATATTATCCTGTGTTGCAAGTAGAAAGAACTAGAAGAAGAACAATATCGCTTTTTAGGATTAAAAGTGTGTACCGCTAGAAGGATATACATTAAAACTTAAGCGTGAGTTAATAATAAACATTTTGTTCGAAAACGATTGACGGATACCCCCTGACCTCGTTCTTTGCACGTTTTTACTAACTGACGTCATACGCCTTCTAAACTACCGTGTACCTCTTCTGAAAGCTACATTAGAGGACGAAGATGACCGGGGGCCATTCGTCGGACAATTGTATACACCTCAACTTAAGCCATTTTCGTATCGAATGTATAAAGTCGAGAATGTTACTATCCTAAACCTATCCTATAAAGTTATTGTCTATGCGATTTGATTAACTAAGTTGGATAAGTTGTTTCAAATTCATTTTTGTGTCATTACAGACTGGAGAGCAGCTGCTACTTCTGGTTTGGTATTATTTGTAGGAATACAGGGCACGTTTAAAAAGCGAGTAAATATAAAGAACAATGCTTGGAATTTAGCAACAACTATATCGCTTCCCTAAGCAACGATTGATACCTGTCATACATCTGATGCTCTTCCCGTCAATTAAATACTCTATTATACTGTCGTTCGGAAATCAAATTAAATGTAAAAGTGAAGTTTTTTGTGAACAAAAATTGTAGACAGCGATATGATTCAACATTAATGTTTATTTACCAATTCTTTATATATTACACATTGTTGTCGATGTGCTTCGGCGTCGCTTTGAGCGGCCTCTGCCCGCCTACGAGGCTGGCAGAGGACGCCGTGTGGCGGAAGGAAATCTTCTTTAAATATATTGTCTTCGAAATAACACTAACAATACGCTCTTCAACTTAATAACACCTCAAACAATCACATTTATCGCCTTGGTAATTTAGTCATCTATGTAAATACATATATACACACAGGTGCATAATATGTACACCGATTTGGATCGCAGGTTAATGTTTAGTAATATTTTCATATGCGTGTATTAATTTGACAGTAAAAATAACATTATAAGAATATTATTCCAAACAAAACAGAACAGCTAGAATTGAAGCACGGACTACAAGAAAGGTTGTTACTATGTAAGTAGTCTAACTGCAGTCAAAACTTAATTTATTAATTACCAAATGGCATTCAGAAACAAAGGGTATGCCACTTGTAGCAAGAAGTTTAAAAGATATCAATAAAGCGAGCATGTTGCGGAATATTTAGGACGTCACCAAAACTGGGATACTCGAGCGATTTACAAGGTCTGTTTTGTCTGCCCTTCCTTCTCCTTTTGTAAAAGATTCAGCGTAAATATTGTAAACAATACAAACATCTGCCGACTCGTTTCGAATAATTAGTAGTGGTTCATTTAATTCATAGATCCAGTGAACACCAGGGCGCCGGGTGCGCGTGCACGCGACGTCAACAAACGCATGGAAAGATTATTTCATAAAGTAAGCCATTGTGACGCAGAACACAATAAGAAAATAAAAGGCCCGGCGGACCGCGACGCTCGGCCGGCGAGCTCGGCGAGCACTGCGAGCAGGACGAATGTTCACAACTTGTGCTTTCTGATCGAACTTCCGCGTTGTAATGTACAGACTCTAATGCGTTTTGAATTATTCGAGAAGTATAGCGTTAAACCACTCGAAGCAAAACCAATGATCCTTGGCTACTTTAATCGGAGAAATCACAACACCCGAAAATAAAGATTTGTCTAATTATGGAAAAACTATATTTTTTTTTATTGTACTAAATTTATCAAAGAAGTTACCGCGAGACATCAAGTATCTAGGCAGTCGGATTCTCCCACAGTTGAATGGACCTTACTATACTGGCTCTTTCTCATAACACTTCATAAGACTACAATGATATAAAAAGGAAAGCAATATTTATATGAATGAGAACACAACACTGCAACTACACCTCGCGAGCTGAAGTTTCATTTGTTAGTTTCGTTGTTCTAATGGATTCATGCAGAGTTACTTTTACGTGTAGACAATACTAAATGTTGCGTAGGTATGCTGTAGCACTGCCGAAAAGTCTGACTCACCCGTTCGCCGACATTTTTTTCTAATTGGAGAATCGCACTATTGTATGCGTAAACTAGATAACCGCACCACCTTAACATTCGTTATTATTGCGTACTTACATAAATAATTTAATAAAATGAATCCTTGGTTGATAGAGGCTATCGCGAAAAATAGGTGATTCGATTTGTTTTTTCGCGGATCGTCTCCGGCCAAAGCGGGCTGGAGTCCGGCGCCTCGGATGCACCTCGCACTCGCGGTAATAAGAAGCCCGATGTTTTCACGGAGCGGCGCGCTGAACTATCGACCGACGTTAACTTCGATGATAATAACACCACACGAACAACTAACGCAGTCGTCTAGAGACTGCCTGCGGCGCGACTGCGAGAGCTCGCCGCCGTGCAAATAATCGAGCGGCGGGGAGAGCGCAGGGAAGCGGGGGCGCGTTGCCATGGTACGAGATCAGGCCACGTGCCGGCCGGGCCAATGGCGGGCGCGCGTGCACGCCGCGCAGTCGTGTCGGCGCCGCGTCGCCTCCGCGCCATACCCGCCACCGTGACCGGCCACAATCATAACGGAGTGGTAGCGGATACCATTCCGAGAACACTTCCCTACAAATACTTTAATGCTTTATCATAATCTGTTTGATGTTTACCCCCTGTAACAGAACTGCCAGATCATGCTGTACTTAGTGGCGACTTCCCGTTTTCGTTTTAGATTTAGTTTCGAGTTGTATTCTTAACCCTTAACTGCTCGCATGGGGTCAACTCACGTTCGCGTATCGCGTACCAAAAATGTTCCTTATTGTAGAAGTTTATATTTTAGTTATTTTTATGCCTTAGAAGATTTTATTTTAAGTTGTGGTTTTTATGTCTTATAGATTAAATAAAGTACTTTCATAATTACTATTCGCTTGTTTCATTAACAAAAAGGAATCATCAAATTTCATCCATACAAATTGGGGTCACCACGGACCCCGTGCGAGCAGTTAAGCGATTTTGTTAGTGCGAGTAGTTAAGGGTTAA
>DWMW01000024.1:0-19304 GCA_018246335.1 Papilio thoas cinyras
GATTATGGATTTCCATTTGGTACGATCCTGGCACACCTCTCTAGCTTCATCCACATTCATACATCGACGCATACATGGTCATCGGTTACGGGTACTTCTTACATCGCCTTTCTTTAGTATGTCACTAATGTGATATCTATAGTAAGCTACTAAACAATAATATCATTAACATTAGCTACATTGTAAATAGTATTAATACAACATTAAAACTTCGTTCTTTGTAATAGTGTATTCACTATTAAACCAAATTTAAATTCTCGTTTACACTCCGCAACTTTATTTACTCTTCCGAGATGTGAATTTCATGAATATAAATAATTATCTTGATATTAAATTAAATAAAATATCTAAATAACGGTTATTTTATTTTTATCTGTGTTAACAATAAAATTGCTTTCCTTAGCTATTACTATATAGCCTATCTATAAATTGTTTTATATTAGACCATCTTTCAAAGATTGGTATTTTAATATTAAAATTCGGCCAAAAAATTGACTGCCATGGTTTGTAATCGTCTATAATAGCAATTTTGTAATTTTAGATAACAAATAGTTCAAATAACGAATATAAGAATATTATTTAAAATATGATGTCACTTTAGCAAACACGGATGTTAAAATGCTAATAGTTCTTAGCGTTGTTTCAATTTAGGTAACCTAATGAAAATGAGAAGTGACGTGACCGATAACGGTACGTTATGAAATAAAATCTCACTGTAAAATAGAAATATATATTCATACTACAAAAATAAAAAAGGACGGATGTATCTAGTACTAAATCGTACTACTGTTACAAATATATAAAAGAGTTATGCTTGTCGCATAAACAAACATATCATATCCCATGGTACACTAACATCGAGTGTTATAGAATATGAAATATGGTTTGTTGATCAGTCTCTCATTGAGCTTGCGGCGCGGCGGTGGCGAGGTGGGCGAGGGCGCGCTGGATGGCTTCTGGTACTGGAGGCGCGGTTGGCAGGTGAGCGCCCTGTGGCTGGTAACCATTCTCGTCAGCGGTGTACGTTAGCTGAATGTTCTGACCGTCCTCGCCGGGGTACTGGAACTGGCCTTGCACCTCCAAAGCTTCCACATCTCCAACCTTCTTCAGATCTCCCTTCTGATCAGCGCTAATACCGTTGCCAGTTTCGAAGGAGTACTGGTATGAACCATCTCCGTTTATCTGGCTGTCCTGCCGAAGAATGGGGATCGGCTCCGTCGGTGCTTGAGGTGCGGCGAACGCCACGGCGACGAAAAGAGCAACCAAAGCCTGGAAAGAAGATAATGTAAAGTTAGTTGTATTTTAATGCACTAATTCACAAAACTGTATGAATGTCCTGTTTGTTTCACTAATCACATTACACTTTTCATACATTAGCACTGTTAATACGATCACTTACAATTGACTTCATTGTTGTCAGGTTTGTTGTTGGTTGACTAACTGAAGTAGCTGCAGTAGTATCGAGTGACTGATAACATTGCATCCTTACAATTTGAGTATTTATACCGGACCGATTTGCCCACCTCCCTGCAATTTGTATTTCGCAATTCTTCGCGACGTCGAAATCTATGAAATAAGTAAATAGTAAATGCATTACCTCGACTCGTATATGTCAACTCGGTGCGGCGACGTAACCGTTGTCAACAAAGCTAACGGATTTTCCATTTGTTCAGTATTGACCTTAACGCAGGCAACTAGCACTGATCATGTCAGGGCTGCCACATGCTCTTTGTTAAATATTGTAGATTATTTCACGTAAATATACTCTACACTACAAAAGACTTAATCTACGCGTAAACACATTATTTAACAGTCATAATTTTTTTCCGAAATTTACTACAAGTTCTAGATATATTTCAAAAAATTAAAATAAGTATTTTTTTATTCTTACGTAATTTATTTTTTTTATAATAAAAATATTAAGTGAACAAGTGGCAACCCTAGGTCATACCCACGACGATTCCCATTACACGCGATCATAACGTGCAGTTTATTATCACCTGAAAAGAAAGAGCACCATTTAAGTTTTATGATTGAAGAAATTTACATGTATAATACAAGAATTATCATAAATGCTTAATATAACATGTCCGTAATGTTTTTTAAAATGAATTAAAATTAAAAGTACCTTAAGCTTTTTAGACTTAGACTTTATTAATTAACCTTTTTCACAGTTAAATTTCAAAATTTATATTTATAGATAATTTAAAAATATTCATTATAATGTAATAGTTTCAAGGGGACTACATCCAATCATACAGACACTAAGGACACAATTAACACAATCGTATTTAATAACTGGAGATTAAAATTTTATTATATGTTTATATTAAAATATTTATAGTCCTTATGTCCCTAAAGTTATTTATATGTAAATTATAAGAAATAAAACATTAAAATATAATTTGAACCTGAAGTTACAATGTTCACGTTATATTATAAATTATATTAACCGACATGTTTTTCTTTACAATTTATATTTTTTTTTTTTATTTTATATTACATAAATTCTTCTTTATTGAACATTGAATTTATTAAATTTCTTTATTTTATATAAGAAATTTAATAAAAAAAAGTTGAGCCTTATCTTTCTTCATTTATCGATATTTGATTGATTGTAATATCTTTTTTTTTTCAAATGCTAAGATTGAGATAGCGACGCGCATAAAATTTCGAACGAATAGAAAACTAACATTGAATCTAGCACATGAATTAGCATTCAAATGATAAAATGTACGCACAGATAGCGTTATATAAAAGAGTAAGTAATAACTGTCTTTCGGATCCGAGATTTCTGAAAGTGAAAACTCCTTTAGGCATATTGACCACTTTGGGGATAGGAAAAAAAGCACCAACCGTCGCACTCTGGTGGCACTCTACAAATATATCTCACGCCTGTATTCCCCGAAGAGGTAGCCAGAGCTGCAACTAGTGCCACATTTCGCCATGTTTTCCGTCCGACGCGTTAGGGGGGCCTATCGCCATATCGGGCACAAATTCCAAACTCCGGGCTGATATCAAGTTGAAAAAACCCAACATCATTTTTTCCGAATCGGGATTCGAACTCACTCTACAAATGGGAAAATAATTTAAGTATGTTATTTACATAGTTAAAGTCAGAAAGTTAGGTTTACAACCTGGAACCCCTAAAATAAATCTACGAAACTTGTCTCTTTCGTTGAAATTATGTGCTATAAAATTCTTGATAAAAATCAAAATAATTGGCATTCTAAAAACGTACGGGGTCGCGCTATTTCCCGTCTCGCACAAATACCGCTTGGATTGTTTTATCTTAAACAGAATTTGGTAACTGATAAAGCATAAATAATATAATATAGCAAGGAAAGAGCATAGGTGAATCTGTTTTAGAAACGACCGAACATTATTCAAATATGCTTTAATAAAAAATTACTTCTGAAAACTCATATTGTTTTTCCAAGAGTTGGAGAAGGAAATACTTTTATAAGAAAGGTGATGGGGACGTTCTAAAAATACGTTGACCAGATTAATGTGATAGTATAGTAAACAATATTAGGAGTAAAAGTCACATATGCAAAAATATAAGAATGTAGAAGAAGCGAGAGAAGGATGCCAAGCTAGCGTTAAATTGCAATCAGTGATGTCTCTAGGATACGAACATGAGTCCAAGTTTTTCAAATTCCTGTTTGCTCTCATATATAATTTTATCGATCACAGATGGAAACATAATAAGAAATTTCTCAAAAGAATTCACTTGCTAAATGTATATCTTGTAAAAGTTCTACGATTATTAAGGTTATCACAATTAAGTATATTTTTATATTAAAATGTTGACATTTTGTAAGATGTTCTATTGGGAAAGGACAATTCCATCTATAGGTTCTAATTCAAGCGACCTGTGAAATGGTACCGACAGCCGACGTCGACGTCGACATTACGCAATATAATAATCCTTATGAATAGATGATTAGACAACAAAAGATTTCACTCATATCTGTTATGTAAACCGTATTGTAGGCAGTTTTAGTCAATAGAATGACTTCGGGCGAATTTCGGTTACTGCATTAACATGTATTTGTCGGCGGCGTGTATAGGTACGATAATATGGTGGAGTCATCTGACATTCAAAGCCTCTTTGTCACTCGTGTCGAGGAAGTTCTGTGTACCAGTCAACGACAATATTTTATACGAGTGCGTAATCGCTTCTCGTAATTAAAAAATTGTTTTGCTGTAACATTGCTAAAGTTCTGAACTATTAGATACTGACATTAGAACCTTTATATTTGTCATTTTTACTTAGACCTTTACAATGCATAATCGTGAAAGTATGAAGCTTTATAATAATTAGGTATTGAGCCAGAACGCTTAAGTTAAAAGTTAAAAATTATGAATTTAAAATACTATTTGGGAGGCTCTGTCATAATACACTATCGTACAATCACTTATGATGATTGTCTAATACAAAGTTGACATCTATCCGTAACAGAATTTTCAGGCGTATCGATAATTCAACGGTCGTACTAGAATATTGTTTGGACATCAAATTAAAATTGAAATTCAATACATGTTTACTTTCATACCTTTTTTTATAAATTTTTTCTAAAATTATTTTTATCAGTGAAAGATTTAAGTAAATTCAATAAATAAAATTTCAGCTCTTTTATCTAGCTGCTACATTTTTTTATTTTTTGACAGATGGCAATAAGTATAACCAATCATAATTTAAAAAACCATCTGCTTGTCTTGACAGTAATTTCCAGAACATTGAGTGCAACATAACCTTGATATTATCGCGTGGTCAAAAGCTTGAGTTTTCGTCGTGTGATCATCAAGGTGTCGAGTGTGAGAGGTTTATGGCGATGCGTCGGCCGCGCGACCTTGACACGGCGCGCGGGGAAAGTGAACGGACCGGTCGAGTGAGCGGGGGTCGCCCGTGCACAGCCGACACCCGAGACCCATCTGCTTAGACCGACAGATGCCATACTCGAACTGTCGTCACATATCTATGTCAGATATGAAAAATTATTTTCATATCTGCCATAATAGGTTAAACGGAAAAGTTGAAGAATATTTAATTATAATAGATTATCAATATCAAATTCGAACTTTTACAAACCGAATTCAGAATTTTTAGATCAAAATCGAGCTTTTGCTAATCAATTTCAAGTTGTTTAAAATCGAATGCAAACTCTTCCATGTAAATGTTATGTAGATACATAAGACCGAAATTTATGATAAAAATTATTTTTTTTATAAACAAACATTACATATGCGTTACATGCTAAGACCAAACAACCATATTTTTTCATCTTTGTCTAAATAGACATTTACAAAGACAATTTTTCACAATTACGATCTCATTTCAGGATCACTAGCCTTCCCCCGGCCCAGGTTGTTAGACTTTTTAAAAAGCTATTTAAATTTACAACACGTTCTTAATTTCTGCATCCGTATCCCTATCTATGCTTATCGCAAAAGTAAACTAGCAACGAATGTCATCCATCTTAGAATCCATCATCTTGCGTAATGAGAAAAAAACATATTCACGCCTGTATTCCCTGAAAGGGTAGGCAGAGGTGCAACTAGTGCACCCACATTTAGCCATATCTCACTTCGTCCCATAATGTAATTGTTTATAAAAATCAAACCATGGTTCTTTCAAGTGTTCTTACGTTTTCTACAGAAGATTTATGAACGAAACAATTTAATTGAAAATAATACGTGTGCGTAAACTTATTGTCTATCGGGAGTTTGATTGTCCTCAGAATTCAATAGGATTTATTTATTTGGTAATTTTAATGGTGGTTCCCTTTTTCATAAATTTAATTACATAAAGAAAACATATCTCACGCTTGTATTCCCCGAAGGGGTAGGCAGAGGTGCAACAAGTGCCACTCACATTTTGCCATATTTTCCGTCCCGTAATGTCATAGGGGGCGAGCCTATCGCCATATCGGACACAATTTCCAAACTCCGGGCTGTTATAAAGTTAAAAAAAAATAATATAATTTTTCCCTACCTGGGAAGCGAACCCTAATATTTTAATATTTATAATTAACAATATTTAATATTTTAATGCAGCGTAAAGATGCGATAATATAACAATATAGATCATTTATGGTTACTATTATTTCTTATATGAATAAGACAGCATTCCTACAAAATTACCTTTAAGGAAGTTGAGATAGCTCGCGATGAATAAGCTAGACATGTAATTTGTATGCGGCTGGCGTTTGAAGTTGTCTGATAAACCGCAACTTAACCCTTATCTATTCAAATCAAGGCCAACATGAATAGGTATTGAAATAATGGCTATGCATGCGGCAAATATATAGGTATATTCAAATTTAAATGCATTAATATACTTGGTTACTAGGAGACAACCGAACAAAGTAGATTTATTGGATAATGGATGACAGATAAATTTATTAAAAAATTACATTTCGTGAGGTCAAAATTCATAGATACTATATTAGTTGTTTGGACACTATATCTAGTTCTATGTGCACCGCTATTTGTTTCGGCGCACGTGACATGTACTAAGCTAAAAGCTATTGTAACGAAAAGCTTCTTTAAGCTCGTTGGACAATTTTAGGATGGGGAAAAACATTGAACTGCATTATACAAATGTGAATGATTGTTTGTGTTGTTAACAAGTCGTTGTAATAACAAAATATTCGTTATAAAAAATTAATTCGATATTTCAATTAATTTAATTATTTATACAAATAAACTACTGTTACAGATATTTCTTATAAAGTTTCATAACTAAATTTTCATATTCACTCATATGGAAATCGTTCTGTAATTTTTAGTGAATTGTTCAGCAAATTTAATATTCAATCCAAGAAAAACAGATATTAGATTAACTTATACCATTATATGAAAACGTTGCGTGTCCAAAATTGTCAATAACACGAGATGAAAATGTAAATAAACATCTAACCAATAACTGGTAATACTTTATTTTATAAATAATTATATTTTTTTTTTGCATTTCACATTAATCTTATGTTAAATCACGAAACTAATAAATGAGTATAATTAATTTAATTAATAGTTTACAATTAAGCCTCAAAGTTTATCTTCTGTCTGTTAATAGATATTTTACTGATGGCCAAAGATCCTTGTGTCGGGATTCTGTGGCGGGAGGGTGGCGAGGTAGTCGAGTGCCTTTTGGATATCCTGTGGTATCGGTGGCGGCGTGGGGATGTGAGCGCCTTGTGGCTGGAAGCCGTTCTCGTCAGCTACGTATTTAAGTTGAATAACCTGGAAAGAAAAGTCAGCTTAAAAATATTAGCCATAAATCCTATTAATATTAAATAGTTAAGCTCTCTTAAATATACCAGGTTATAATTAAAACAGAAATAGTGACGTCAACAACTTGTTACCTTACGCAGTCTGTACAATTGAAAAGAAGTTTCTCTAGATCTAATCACATGTCTATACGTAAACGGTGTGTCCTTACGTTTAAGTGTCCAAATAAATAGAGATAGCAGAATTTAAAACTTAATATTAATTGATAATTGCCCCAAGAACCTTGAAAGAAGCTATATCGGAATTGGACTGTGAAACCCAATTCGGATATGGCGATTACTCGCAAAAAAGGCAAAATAAAAAGAAATAGACGAGCGAGGGGACTTTTAAATATATTAAATTATAAAATAAGCAAAGTATCTAACTGAACGTGTGCAATACCTGTCCATCAGGCGCGGTGTACTGGTACTGTCCCTGCGCAGTTTGCGCCTCCTGCTCGGGCACGCCGAGATTCTTGACGTAGCCCAGCTCCTCCGCGGAGATGCCGTTGCCAGTCTCGTAGCTAAAATTAAAATTATTTTCTTTTCCTTCAACCGACACGTCATGAAGTGACTGTACCCCTACTGGAATATTCCTGGTCCTGGGTTCACTTCGTCGACCAGATGGAATATTCGTGTTACACACAAAAATGTTCTCGCTATGGTAACGACTTCTGTATGTACATATATTCGGACTAAGCTATACTACGGGAAAGCTTAACTATATACAATAAATTTCAGACAAAGCTTTTAAAGGAAAGTGACATCGCAAAAAAAGCACACGTTTCCAGATTCTAAAACTTTTATAAAAACCATTCGCACGTAAATTCATAAGACAAAATATCTCTGAATACAACCTGACCCTGTTACGTGAGGTCAACTATTATAAGACACGCCTCTTCAATTTGCATGACGAATTTTAAAAAACATTACAAAAAATATACATACGTGGCCGAGAAGAGCAGATGTCTTACCTTAACGATATAAAACTTTAACATAAAAAAGACATATCTCACGCCTGTATTCCCCGAAGAGGTAGGCAACATTAATAAGACTTTAAAGATGCAAAAACAGCAATAGTCTTGACATTTCCTGTGTTTTTACCGTTATAATAATTCCTTACCTTATTTACTCATTCCAGTGTAAAAGATATAATTTTTTCTATCTTAAACTTTTCTTAACTCATGGTTTATATTATAATAACGCATCGAAGATGTTTAAACCACTAACTGACTAATTTATAACATACCTCCACTTATAAGATCCGTCGGGATTCTGCACATGCTCCTGTCTTATGATAGGGATTGGTTCTGTTGTGTAAAGTTGCTGCTGCTGGTATACAGGCTGCGGCTGGAACGGCTGGATGATGCCCACATCCGCGGACACTAGTCCGATAGTAACGGCTATCACCACCTGGTCAATTATAACCGGAAATTACAAGTGTTAATAATATAAAAACAAATGTTAACAGAAAAAAAAATTGATGGTCGCGGAAGAGTACAAAAAATTTGCTGTAGTATTGTTAAAAGAAGCTTATGTGACGATAAGAGTAAATGTATTGAGCTTTGAAGTACATTATCTTACGAAGCTAAGCTTTTTTAAGCATAAGCTTTTGTGATTATACGAGAACGATGGGTTGGAAAAAAACGAACTTGATACTTACGAAATAATTCATGTTGAGTCAACACTACGGAACAAGTTGAATGCAAACGAAGAGGCTGCAGAATGATGCAGTCCGGATGAACCCCCCGGTATTTATACGTGAAACTTTGGGGCAATTACATACGTTTGCAGATCAGTGTGTTCACTTTACGTCGGCTTTTGACAAAAGGATAGGTTTCGATCCCTTATAGAGATATCACAGTAGAGTCTCGCACAAGCTACAATGTGCTTTTAATTGATACAGAAATTCCAATCCAAGTACACCAGTGATCGATAAAAGCAATTTAAATTTTATGATCTGTAATGAACGTGCAATTTCATTTAATAAACCATAATTAATAGTAAATTCAATAACACAGCTTTTATTGAAAAATATTGATGAAAGACTCAAGTTATAGAATTTTTTATCGGAGTAGAAAATAATTTCATTAAAAATGTAGTTTTTCTGATGAAAAATTATTTTAAACAAAAGTGAATTTATATGACAGCAGTAATTTAAATCGTTATCTTCAAAGATGAAATTCGAGTAGGTACAGGCCAATAAGAACTTACCAAATCATCCTGCTCGATCTCTTGGCTTCTTTATTTAAATGAACAAAGAGATAAAATCGTTAATGAATATCCAACGTGATATTTACGGTATCCTAAAATTTAAAGATCTCGTGTCAAATATTATGTAATAAAATTTCTGCAAAATCCTCAAGTAGTATATAAACGCATCCGCGCAGACAGATCTCTACAAACCAGTTGCGGGAATTCGTATGTGACACACTTCAGCAAGGCTTTTTTGAAGAAAAATTTATTGATCTTGCAACATAAAAGCTCCATACATAATACCAAAATATTTTTCGTCGACTTTAATACCATTTTTACGTACTTTATTGAGGCTTTATGACACTTCAGTCACGTATAATAATAGTATGTAAAACGAAAATCATTAAGAGTTCGATGTTTTGCAAGTAGTAGGTGGAAAAATATTAAAGTCAAGTCGAATAAAAATTCTTTAATTATTTTTAAGTACTTTTTGATGTACTCCGTTTCGATAATGATTGGTTTTTTAAGTGATTCTGCAATTTTTCTTTTCTTTTAAGAGTTGATTAAACGTGCTGATGTTTGAGTTAAAAAGATTATCGCTTAAATACTACTACTATGTAGTATCAGTTAAGCTGAAAAATCTAGAAGAAAATCTAAAGTAAGATAGAAAAAATTACTAATGTATTTAGAGAAAGCTATTGAAATAAAACGTGTAAATAATTTTGCACATAAAACAGCTTGTCTTTAAATCTTCGTCATACCTTCACGCTATTTTTTTAAGACGAACAAAAGAGGTGTGCATATAAAATAAAAATGCCTGCAGTTTATCTGTCATCTCGATTGTTATTTTGTTTTATTGCCTCGAACACGTTTCATACGCAGATTGTTCGGATAGCGGAGATAACTTAAGCGATTTGCATTAAACTGTTGTATACTTCCACGTGATTGATATCTGCCCTTCGATTAATGGCGATCTGGCTGTTTGGACTTCTACGTGTATTTATTACATGTGAACATTGTACTTCCGATATAATATACAATAAAATTTCAACATATCTCACGCCTATATTCCCGAAGAGGTAGGCAGACGTGCAACTAGTGCCACCCACATTTCGCCATGTTTTCCGTCCCATAATCTGATAGGGGGCTAGCCTATCGCCATATGGGGCACAAATAAAATTATACTTTATAAATGTCAAATTTTAATGTTCATTTTTCTTACTAAAAAATTATTTTTTTTTGCTTATAAAGCTTGAAACATGTACCGAAATAGGGGTGCACTAGTTGGGTCTCTGCCTACCCCTTACTGGAAAACAGGCGTGAGTTCTGATAATTATCTGTTCTTTCTGTAGTTACCTTAAAATTTTTCCTTTTAGTGTCTTATTTCGGAGCTTCCGAACTTAAACTAAAAGTATTCGGTGATTTATTTTAACAACATATCTCACGCCTGTACTCCCCGGAGAGGTAGGCAGAGGTGCAACTTGTGCACCCACATTATTTATTTTACTGAAGGCAATAAAATAAAAACATGATGCACATGGATATTTTTATTCAACTTGACACATTAAATTATTTCAAACTAGAAAACAAACTTAGAAACAAATCCTCTCGAAGTACAAAAAAAAATTTAAGAAATAATTTGCGGTCGGTTTGGAATATTAACAATTTAACATTTACGTGGTATTCTTTTTAGCAGTTTCCTGAGTCGTTCTTTTCTGATATCCAAACTGGTATGGATTAAATGGATAATTTCCGGCATTTGGATACCTGGGATCATATGGACGATAATTATTGTAAGGTCCATAATTATTGTACCTATTGCCGTAATTCAGGGGGCTGTACTTGTTATAGTATGCATTTCCATCTTTAGCACCGTTAATTAAGGACGGCAGAGCCTTACCGTCAGCTGGTATTTGTATTCCTGCCGGTCTGAAACCTGCAAAAGTAAATATACTGTTTATCAAAATTACTTTAAAGAACGAAATCTTTTATCATTAAATAAAGTTTAATGCATAGAGTAGTATACATATTAATTCAAATATAATCGACTGAATAACATCGTTTAAAAAACAGATAACTAATCAATTAAATTGAATTCGTTGCGCATATTGAATAGAAAACTAATTTAAACTTTTGAAAATTCGACGATTTTCGACTAAAACTAAACTAATGTTTGTCATTTCCAAATGTTATAAAATAACAAGGTGTTAAATACTAAGGATTTACGGTATTTATATTGTATCGTACTCTTCTCGTGAATAATGAACTATCAAATATTTTTTTTAAATAAAAAAAGTTTATTTTCACACAATACAGTCATTATACATATGATGAGGCGCCTGACTCCTACACTAGGCTCGAGACCCGTGTTGTAGGAGTCAGGACCTAAACTATATATGTACATATATACATTGACATAAAAGTCATATAACCCGAATTTATACTAAAGTAACTATTAACGTCCCATATAAAACGATGACTAATATTATTACAGTTTCGATCGACACGAAGCCCTGACCGAACACGTAAAAGGTACGAAATTTCGCGGTTGCCAATCAGAAAAATTATACTTGCAAAAATATACTAGTTTGACCCCCTGGCCCCCTTTTTCCTATAAAATAAAACCTTACCGTACTCATCGGCAACATAGTTCACTTGTATCGGTATACCTTCGGGCGATGTGTACGCGAAACCACCTTCTTTGACCTGTAAAGAATTTGTTTTCTAAGTTTAACTTTACTACACTTAAAATAATTTTGTTCACAAGGAACTTAGATTCCAAATAAATGTCACCTTAATACTCAATATGCAAAACATGATACTGGAAATTTCGTAAAATTCGGCAAATACCAGAATGGAATTCAAACAAAAAAAAAATCTTACTTTTTCCTCCTAAAATGTGAATTTGGAAAATTTTAAAATTTCAAGGTACCATTTTTTATCCGTAATAAATAACGCGCGTTAAAAAAGTACCTGCGTGCCTTGTGGATTTCCCGCATTATCGATGTGAGCATCTTTTAAAAATCCACTTTCCTGGACCTCTTTCCCATCTGCCGAAGAGTAACTAAAATATATAAAAAACTTATTAATTCGCAACAATTTTAACCTTGTTTCTTTTTTCCTCCTCTCATATCACCCGGCTTCCCAATTTGCTAACAAACCTACAAACGGTCTGAGCAAAATCCCCTGACCTAGGTCAGACACAAATAATTAAAAAAATCTCCATCCTTCTTCTCTTTTTACCTTCATCTTTTTTAGAAATAGGCTGGTAACATAACATATATTAACTATGTAGATGCTTAAGAAAAATCAACACATGCTATATCCTTTTACAAAAACCGATTAAAAACAAGCACAAATTTACCTGTAGGAATAACTTCCATCAATACCACGGTTATCTGAATAAGAGGTGATGGGTACAGCTCCCTGTGAGTTGTATCCAGCTAGCCCTGGATTTCGATTAAATCCAGGATAAATAGACGACGGGGAAACATTCACAGTTCCTGGCGCTAGGGCCACTGGACTGTTGGATAACACCTGACCTTTTGCCAGTGTATAAAAAACAGGAAATAAAGTAATTAAAAATATCATCTGAAAAGACAAGAAATTGTATTACATTTATTATGTGAGTTCATTTGTATAGTATTTAAAACAAATTTAAAACTGCACCTTTTATTTTATACCAGAATCAAGAACACGCACTCGTTGTAATTATCTTAACTACTATTAATGTGAGATCTGTTAAGTCAATTTATATGAAGCAGATTTACGTAAATTTGAATTTTTTTGTAAAACCATTGTGGAAACATTAAGTAACATTTTATCTTCACAAGAATCGCTTGCCTTGAATATAACGATTATGAGATGTATTAAATTTAAATACTTACCAGGTTAAGACTAAAATTAAACTACTTTATATCAGCATTCCTGTCGATTGCTTCCAAAGACCATTAGCAACTTAAAATGATCACTGAGTTTCTTTGGAATAGGCTGGCTGAAGTAATCCATGCAAAATACGCGCTAGGTATGGAGTTGCAGTGAATATATGCACTACTAACTACATTAGTATATTCTATTTAAAAAAAATGGCACAACATACAAAAAGTAGCGGCTGTCATATCTGGCCGTCTTACTGCAGGTCTGGTTGTTTTATGATATTAAAAAATAATATAGATATTTAAAAAATTACAGCTATTGACCATATTCTTTGTTTGTAGATACATTAACCAAAATGCTTACTATATTAAATATAAATTTATGTCATAAATATTGTTACTCTATGAGAATTGACCATTTGTAAAGCAAAATATCTTAAAAGTTGAGTTGCATCCATTAAACTGCAAAGTACCTGTCAATTTACTAGATTGAAGTCTTTGATAAGTTGTAATGCATTGGAAAGCAATATATGTATAGTGTACCTAAAATAAATGGCATTTATTTGATTGATGTTAAATGCCTATTTAGTAAAAACATCTGCACCATTCAGATGAGTAGCCAAGAAGAAATAGGAGAAATTGGGCCTGTTGACAAATCTAACTGACAAGTCCACCTAATACTTTCAATATTGTTGACTGGCAAAGTAATTTTTATTAGTTATCTGAGCTACATAAGTGAATATATTTAATTTTAAAGCACCTTAAATCAACAAATTTTTTCTACATGATATTAAAAAAACTAAAACTGTAAGACTAGATGGTATTTACAAAAATAATTGATGTCTAATTGAACAAAAAGATACGTAAAAATAAAACCATAGGGATTGTACAATTGTTGCAAAAAAATTACATGTCATGTTTACATCCCTTTCTTTATCAATCCATACTTTTACCCCTTTATTTTATCTTTAGTTCTTATTTTTTGCAGGTAAGTATACTTAAGTTGTTTGTTTGCTTTGCTTTTTTAAGAAAATTACCATACATCATTATTTTATAATTCTCAATATAAAAACTATTTGAGTAAATTAAATTAAACTATTCTAATAAATATTGTTAAGAATGCTGCTTTGTACAATTATATGTTTTTGTTATATTTTTCTAAGATCACCATCCATTTATGATACATACATTTCCGGGTTCACATCAAGGTTAAAATATGTTTAAATCAACAATACAGATAGGAATCTAATTGGTAATAAAGCTTTGTAATTACTTCAAATTGTTTAATTATACCCAACTAAGCAATGTATTTTTTAATTATGTTACATCTCATTAACAGTGTTTTAAATGGAGATTCTTAAAATAAAACTCTAACGGGCATTTAATTCTTACATATGTTCTTTTAATTAGTATACTCAATAAATTAGTTTTATAATACGCTATAAATTTATGAGCCACATCCTAATATAACTGAAACTATTACAGTATTTAGAGATTAAACTTACCTAACAAAAAGATTAACTATTGTCTAGGGTTTAGAAATATTTGTTTAAGGCCATGATGGGGGGTCTCCAGGTTTCACATTTCCACCGTATAGACAAGATTTATCCCTAAAGTTGGTCATTCTGAGAGTTTCTTCATCATCCAAGTATTTGCCAATAAAAAACCCAGCTAAAGGGAAAACGATATACACATATCGTCCAGTAATTCCAAAGATGGCCATTACAATTGTGTTTTAATTCTGAAAATTCTTAAATAAAAAAAAAATTAAAGTTCGCAAATGATTACCACTGCCACTTGACCAAAATAATTAAATAGGTATGTTCAGTGTGGGTACTTAATTATCTTTCCCTAACGCCTGAAGCACAAATTTAATTTATTCGCCACTTAAACGTTATATATTCGGACTGATTTATATTACAACTAGACGATCGCTTTATTTATTTTCAAATGACAAGACAACTGAACAGTGTCACAATGTCTCAATATCAACTGTCAATATTCACGAACGAAAAATTCAAATTATTTTAATGTAAAACCAAAGCAAATGATTAAAAACAATATTCTCGGGCTTAAATTTAATAGGTTTTACTCGGAAATCAAGACTTCCATTCCCTGCCAAATAAAATTAAGAAGTGTTTTTCAAAAAAATATGGGTCTGGTTAGCGGTTCCAATTTAAAGAATATTAATTGTGTACGTTTGTTGTTTAGTTCGAAATAAAGTGATCTGTAATTTAAAAAAGCAAATATTGTCATTTCTATATACATATGAGTTAAAAACGTGAGAGCTTACTTTTTAGATGATTAAAATGCAAAACCGTGACTCCTCCCTAGTGATAAGGAAATATAAATAATATCTTGAAAAATGTCAGTACACTACAAAATAAACATTACTTTTCGCACACTCCTTGTAATGTTTTAAGATTTTGTAATTGGATAAGAATATGTTATCTTTAGTCGTGGTTTTCTTTGTCGTATTCACTTTAAACTTAACTACATAAATAAGTCATAACAAAGTTCCCATGATATTTTCGCTATTATATTATTCTTTTAAATATTACTTCTTACTTTCTTGTTTACAGAATAGGTTATTCATTGGGTTGGTTTAAAAAATAATTAATATTATCTGTAGCTGGCCAGACGAATAGAAAAAAAATCTCTAATATGTTCTCCTATATTTCTTTTTATAAATACAAGAGCTTAGAGAGAGATGATGCAATGACATTCAATATAAGTCTCGTGTTTATGTGCACCTATAGCAAGTACTAAACTTACCAACCCATACAATCAAGTCTCAATAAAATTTTATACTATAAAATTTATACTTATTGACTATTCAAAAACAATCAAAACAATATAAATTAAATGAAGCAAGCACGGAATATATTAAAATTAAGATTTATCGTTTTAAATTATTATTCATATACATTTCACTGTAACAAAAAGATGTCACCTTGAGAGATGCAACAGGTCGCGTCCCTTGATAATCGCCGACGCATGCCGGCACGCTTGATTTATTGTAGACGTGACACTGAACGACGAGTCACGCTGAACATGTTCGGTGAAACCGAAATATTCGTTTCCCTTATAAAATAATATGACACTTTCGAAACACATTATTAAATCATTATATGAAGCATATCTCACGCCTGTATTTCCCGAAGAGATGCAACTATTACAACCCACATTTCGACATATTGTTTGCGTCCCGTAATGTGTTAGGGGCGAGCCTAGCGACATATCGGGCACAAATACCAAACTCCGGGCTGTCAAGTTGAAAAAATCCAATATTAAAATAATGATATTATTATGATTAATCGTTATATGGAAATGTATTATTTTATATCGTCTTATAAAAACTATAATGTGTTAGAGTAAACATCGAGCACCCTAGGCGAAAGTATTGGCAACATAAAGAAACACTCGCAATCTATAATTCACATAATGAGGTCATAACTTCAGTGATGGAAATCCCAAATGTAAAAGATCTTCACATTTTAATTATAAATAATGAAATCATAACTTTATTATACAACTACTTGATACATGACATCACGCTTGAATGAATCAAAATTGTTGCTCTTTAAATTTCTGAGGATTTTGTGGTTTATTACGTAAAGGAGAGACCTTCAAAAAATGAAGACCACGTAAGTTCATTTCATATGTGTAGTCGAGTTCCAAGGAAATTTCATTAAGTATTATGATTTCATAGAAATCGAGTTAGCATAAGTTGTGACATGTTTTACAATGAGAATGACCTTTAATGTTTAAATTTAAAGATATTATAAAAAGTGACAGTACGTACAAAATATTATACTTGATATCTAAAATAACATCTCAATGGCATATTACCGTAAAAAATAATTAAATAAGACGCTTCAACTTAAATTATGGTACTTGTTGTTTTCTCTAATAAACAATTGCTGTAACACATTTATCTATCGCAAATGTTAAATATCTCGATCATAGTCGACAACTATTTTGAATTTAAATTTAGTTTATTTAACATTAGCATTTACACTTTTTGGAAAGATTGCTATATACAAATTAGCAGGCGTTACTATTTTATTTAAGGTTTTTCTAAGCTGTTCCTTATTAACATACGTTTAGCCAACTACTCCTACCAGTTGTATGCTTGTTAAGTAACGTGACTATTAGTTTGCGGCTATTGTAGTGTTACTATACTGCCCATATCTATAACCACCGCGTGACTTTTACGACGAATTACCTAAAACCCGCTCTTGTCTGACTTATAATGTAATTATAGAAAACAAACTTATTTGATTTCCCTTTTTTAGTTAAAAATAGACTCGTAAAATAACGTAAAACTTTTGGAAATTACAACTAGAAAGTTTTACGTACATAACAAGAGTTTTATTATAAAACAAATTTTCACTTAGCGCCTTTGATATTATTGTAGCAAATATTTCATTACGTATTTTGCAATGAATTCAAAACATATTAGAAGGAATTAAGATACATTTCCACAGCTGCGAGATTTTATCTACACCCAATCATCTGATGACTGCCTGACCTCTTTCAAACCAAGAAAAATATTAGCGCATAGGAAACGCATAACCTTCTTACTATTTCAATATTTTATTACACACGTATCTGATATTAGAATACTTCTTTATCTATTATTAGAAACGTACCTACAAGTACAGTAAATCATTTACAGAAACTAATATCTTCAACTGTCTAGGTAAATGTTATCGCGACGTCTTGACGCGGCGTACATTATGATTATCCGGTTTGAAGGGCGACAGATAGATAAATTACCGACAGATCGAAACTCACAACCTAACGTTTACAAGTGACAAGAGACTGTTGAGATGAATGAGAAATATATATATAAAAAACAAAATATGAGTTAAAATTAATTTCACTTATTATTAAAGAAATATAAATTTAATTATATTGCACATTTGTCTATCTCTTTGCACAGGCTCGATGTATGTTTATACATACCTATTCTTCAACTACAGGGTATTTCACCATTGTGACCAAAACAGTTACATTTGTAACATATCTGACATAACAGATGTAACTCTTTTCGTCGTATGCTTCGATTTAAGAGTACTGACAAGGTTAAAAATATTATTTATTATCGTACAGTAAAATATACGGAAAACCTTATGAGTTCACAAAATATAGCTAATAACGGGTTTTAAGCGATATCATTGCTATAATTATGGTTGTAACTCATCATGCGTCGGCTAAAACTAATTCAGATCGTTCCTTATAAATAAAACCTTTTAAAAAAACTTGATTTGATCTTCAATTCTTTATTTATTTATCTTTTTTTACATTGCAAATTGTCAGACAAATCCACAGACGACCACTAGGAGAAAAAAAAAATGAATACTCTGCAATATGAACTTTGACATATAATTGACCTTTATTGGGTATAATTAACTTTTCGATTTCTTGGATTTAGAATCTCGGATGCTATTTCTTATTTTATATGAACCCTTTTAATGGTAAACAAGTTTAATAATAAATATACAAGATGTACATATATTGAAAATACAGAATCCAATATACATACTTTATATTTGGGCCAAGTTAGAGAATATTACTATATTTCTTGTCAGTTTCGCCAATATACGTCTATTTATTACTGCCTTGGTAGCACAGTTACAATTATGTAAATATCTCTGCATTGTTGGGATCTCTGATTCGAATCCCGGTATCGGGAAGTAATCTTGAGCTTTCAATGGATCATCTTGAAGAGGTACATTTGGAATACTTCCAGTATTCGCCGTATGTTTGGGTTCCATGAGCTGAAAGGGGGTGAGCCTATCGCCGTATCGGGCACAAATTCCAAACTCCGGATTGATAACGCCAAATATAATTAAATTGTTAATAATAAATAGTTAGTTACAAGGATCGAGAAAGGTATGCTTCGGTGGTTTGGGCATGTGGAGAGAATGAGTGAAGAGAGAGTAACAAAACA
>DWMW01000025.1:0-19076 GCA_018246335.1 Papilio thoas cinyras
AAAAGACAAAAAAGGATCTTTTGTAAATGTAAAAAAATTCTTGTAAGAAAAATGGTACAAAGTAACTCAAATTTATTACATATTTAGAGTTCCTACATCAAATTTATATGTAAGTACACAAAATTTTCAACTTTCTTCCTATTGTGAAAATACTTTAAATTGACTATTGAAGATACTAATTTGGAACTTACCTCTATAATCCGGAGTACAGCCAAACTTTCACTTAAAATATCCCGTGGCATGTTGGTAGAAAAATAATTCACATACTTTTTCATTCAATGTTTAAATTTATTAAGAAAACAAAGCACCTTAGTAAATTTACACACAAACTACTAGACTATAATTCACACTGAGTTGCATCTGCAAATAATAAATAAAAAAAACTGGAACTCTCGAATAAATACTGAGGTTATCTCTAAGTACACAAATATGATAATTAGTATAATGAGTAGTAAAGGCCGATTAATATCTTAAAATAGCAAAAAAAGGGTTGCACTAAAAGTTGACAATACTTGTAATCGGTAATGGGGATTTTGATTGAGTTTGAATGAATAAAAGCAAATTAAATTAGCACCGATCATTCCCCATCGATTGGGAATATTCTTAGACACCGACAAAATTTAAGTTAAATTATCACAACACATATTTATTAACATTATTATCGTTGTGAGTAAAAAAAGTAGTAAATTATTATTTAGTTACTTATTCAAATTTTTTTCACAACTTTGTCCTTAATATTAATACTGCTAGCTGCTTAGCTGCTAGCTGCTAGTAATTTGACAGAAACTAATGTCACATCGAACTCCCGAAATATACTACAGATAATATATAAAACAGAGGCAGAAGGAATATCTTCCATCGCTATTTTGTCATTCATGTCAGTGACCAAAAGGATAATTTTCTAGAGTTTGTTTTATTTTAAATATACGTTATTTATAATATTTAAGTCTTGTTTGTCATGGGGTTCAAGTGAAGGAAATAAATCATTCTATAAAAAATAAAAAATGCTCTTATGAAATGTAAAAACATAAATCTCACGCCTTTATTCCCCGAAGAGTAGGCAAAGGTGCAACAAGAACTTTCGGCATATGTTTTCCGTCCCATAACGTGATAGGAGGCGATCCTATCGTTATTTCGGGCACAAAATCCAAACTCTGGGCTGATATCAAGTTCAAAAACCCAATATCATTTTTCCATTTCTTCCGATTGAACCCAGGACTCCAGCATTGCAGTTGTACCGTAAGCGTAATACGTGATATCACAGAGCCACCGAGGCAGTTAAAATGAAAAAATACATAAAAAGTGATAGTATTCAATTACTTTGCGAAGTGTGAGGGAGGTGAACTAGAGGGGTAGCGGGGAGTCCAGAGGGTGCCCTCAAAACAGTCGATCGATAAGAAAAATTAAAACTTCATTAGGAGTCCGAGATTACACTGTTAACCATAGATTATTGCTTTTTGATTTTTCGAAACAAGAAAACATAATTAAATACTTGCGATATTCTAAACATATCTCAATTTTAAAACATTTATTAGAAGCAGGGACAAACAAATATTGAAAAAATTGCTGTCTCCTAACGAGTATTAAGCCAGGAAAAAATAATTTTTAACATCGATGCTTTACTGACGCCATTAATATCGATGGTATAGACCATCGACTCAGCGATCCTGAAAATCAACTTCCGGAATAAGAGTTATTGATTTATATCTATTAAATACATTTTTAATGAAAAAGTATTAATTATTAAAAAACTTAAAATTATAAAATACATTTTAAATAATAATGTTCATTGGCAATAACTGATATTGCACTAATTTTCAATAAACTTAAATTCATTTATTAAGTGTTTGAACTGTTTGGTTTGCCAAACTGTTATGGCGTTTGTGTTCTGATACACAACGCATATTCGTATCTATATTTTTTCGCGTTCCATAAATTGACTTTAATATGATCAAATTTGTGCAAAAATACAGCGATACTATGGCAAAAAGTTTTTTGTAGACGTAAATAACGATCTACGATTGCGTATAGTTATAGGTTATGTTTCCATCTTTTATTAGTATTTTAGGTGAGTTGCAGTGAGACGGTGCACCGACAGTGTTGTTTTCCAAAAACATAGTGAAAAGTGATGTCTGTATGAGTTTCTCACGGATTTCAGATATTCAATCATGGTGGGAAGTGCCAAGTATCGCGTATTTTTGTTCCTTGTTCAGGACTGCTTTCAATCTTCTAGATTTTGACATTGAAGTGAGTATCGACTATTGACTGCGGTTATTGCGTCGAAGTGATAGGTCTTCCGCATCAGATCATTTTTGGCTCGGTGATCGTGTATTAAATGGAACTTACTTTGCAGGAATTAGAAGAGGCCTTGCTAACAGATGGCACAGAAGAAACTGCAAGTTCACTTCTGACAGAGTTAATAGTGCGTTTGTTAAACGGCTGCTTCGGCAACAATGACATTTCTGCATTTAATTATCAGGTGGCTGTTGCTGGATTTAGTTCCATCCGAATTGTTAATCTATGCCATGTCTATTTGTTTTGAAACCAATGTTAATTCTTTATTCCAGATGTATTTGAGACGCCTATTTAGGCAAAAATGTCAAGACACTGGACGATATAATCCTTTCAACACCGATATTGACTTTCAATTTTTGCCGCTCCGGACAAAGGTTGAAATATTATATGCATTATGCGACTATCGATTGGATGCTGAGGATGTCTTTGAATTATTCAAAAACCTTGAAGCAGAGAGCTTAAGGGTTGAACCTCTTGGGTAAGATGCTATTTCAATTTAATGTTTGATGAAAACATTATAAATGGGAACCATAAGTTTATGGAATTAATTCAATTTTAGATGGGATGACAATGACTCAGCATACTGGTACTTCTATGGAACCAGATTGTACCGAGAAGATGTAATAAGAAAGCCGAAGTCAAGAAGTAGGAAGAGGAGAGGTCGGGAGGGGGGCAGGAAGCGGGGTTGGTTCTACGGTGATGACTGGCTGGATGACGACGACTCGGTGCGGGTGTGGCAAGTGGTATGCTTCACGGAGAATGACTGGACCCACCTGACAAACAAATTCAGACGTGCAACAAGCAAGATTGAGCGAGAGCTATATCGCTCTCTATCACAGAACTTTCTACCAGAAATACCAAGACTTTTTCAAGAGAAGGAGCGTTTGCAGAGAAAAAGGTAAGCATATGGTTTTTATTATAACATGATGAAGGCAAAGTTTTATCACCAATGTTTTAAAAATGCTTTAACAGGAGGTCCTGTCACAGAAGATAATAAGTTTTTTGATTACTAATAAATATAATTTTATAAAAAATATATATTAATTTATAATATATATTTGTTTTTATTAATTATGACATAAAAAATATTCTTAAAAATTTGACCGAGTATGACTTGCCCTTTTTGAACAGCTGTTAAATTTATTAGGACAGTCTATTAGAGTGTAGGTGGTATTTGCTATTAGAGGATTAGTATGGTACATAACTACAGAATTGTAAAATGTGATGATAAAATATTTAGTCATTATTCTGCGTGTCATCTGGTGACCGAGGAGTAGTGTGAATGGAAGACGACCTCCCAGTTTCAATTACAAATGAGCTTGGTACATGCACAAAGCACCTCACTTGTAAGAGTAAGGAGTTGGGAGGAAAGGAGGAGGAAGATTCTTAGTTATTGTGTTATAAATGAAATAGATAGTATAAATTAAAATCTACAAGTTATTTTACTTTATAATTTGTCTATTTATGTAAAATAATTAACAAAAGGAGTAAGGTGGTTATGTTAGCAGCTTGAACATCCACTGAATTCAAAATAATCATTACATATCTTGTGGTAGTGCAGTGGTATTGTAATATAGGAAAAGTGAGAGAGGTGTGCTAGGACTTACTGATTGGCACAATTACTGATATAACACACTAAATCGGTAATCCTTACCTACACCTCTGCTTGCTTATTTTAAAAGCTAGTGCGAGCTTTTTTATGTAATTCGTAAAGTTACTGATTTTGAAAGAAAAAATTGAAAGCTTTGTGTGCTGGCAAAACATATTGTGCTTGATTATTGTTTAGAAAGCTCTGCGAGTGAGTTAAGTTCTATTTACCCCATTCCTGCACTATATAATATATCCACAAGCATATATTAAGGAATCAGTCATGTAATGCATTAAAATCAGTCAAATATAGAGATTTATATAAAGTTCAGACTATTTAATGTTTCTTCTGAATATACCACTATTAATATGTATCAGTTTCCACCTCTTTTTCTTTTAAATTATGTTTTCCATCCAGTCAATCAAAATCCCAGTTTTCATAACAAAGACTGCATCAAAGCTATAGGGTTTTATCTTGATCTTCTGTTATGGTACTCACTATAGCATAATTAAGCCTCGCCATTATTTTCTTACATTGAAGTAAGAATAACATCCTCCATTATCAAGTTTAACCTGTTGTCTTAGGTGAGCGACAAATAAGACAATGCTACGCGAATTATCAAGTTGTTTATGAACGAATTCATGTACCACCCTCGTAATATATCACGCATTATACTGCGTAGTATTCTTCTGCGACGCACCGCGTATGACACTCACTTATAACTACTCAGATACACTTTATTCTTTAATATTGATTTCCAACCCCCCCCCCCCTCCTCGTCCTCTTCGCGCCCCTCATATTGTTTTCATGCAGCCTCAATCGCAATAACATCTCTTTTACTCATTTTTAAGCATATATAAATTCCTCTGTTTGTTGTTAATCGTGTTAATTATTCTTTCGTATTACTTTTTTCTCATAGCACCCGAGTCAGTGAATATCTGATGTGTTGACTTTAGTGTTTTGGTGGTTGCAATTGTGCATTATGAGAAATTATTTTCCATATTTTGATTAGGTATGAATTCTTTTTTTAATAATCACTTGCTGTTGCACCATTCATCAATATTTAGAGGAAATGTCGTCTGATGAAATGGGTTTAGTAAACATATGGTAACGTATGGAAGTGACATATGGGGAATAAATTCGGAAAGTGTTTATACAGTATTAAATCGTATATAATGCTATTTTTAGACCAATATTTATCTGCGTTGTTGCTTTCGCAATAAGTTCGTAAATTTTCGGAAAATATTTCGGATGGTTGATGCAATGGCTGATGGCTAAAATCTAAAAATTTTATTGGTTTTTAGGGTATTTCACGTTTTGTGGGAAAGACTTAAGTAAAAATAAATTTTAATAACAAGTTATTTACTTACTTTTTTTCCGACCCGGGAATCGAACCCGGAACCCCAGATTGCAGCGGTACCGTATACGTAATACTTGATACCACTGAGCCACCGAGGCAGTACCACACAATTATTACTCGTTGTTTAATACCTTGAATGTCAATAATACGCCTAGTACTTGAGCTAAGTTAGATGTGGGGAATTTAGTAATTAAGGTTGTTTTTGCCAACCAACTAAGCTGCGCTGTATTACATTTTCTAGTAACTGTGGTCGCGAGAATATCTTTTATAATTTAAAATAATAATTTCATTGTAATATATTGAGTTCTAAACAAAAATTATATATGATAAAACACCTCTCGCATGTTCTCCCTAAAGGGTTAAGCAGAAGTGCAAATTTCCACCTAAATTTCGCAGTATGTTTTATTGATATTGGGTTCGAATCCCGGTTCAGGCAAAGTGACAGAATTACATGTCTTGGTTTTTATCATCATCATCATCTCAAGGCGCTACAGCCGCGGGTGGGCCTTGGCCTTGGTTTTTATACATTGTCATTTTTATTTTCTTAACCAGTGATTGTATCTTTTTAAGGTTGTTAGAGCTCGCGCCGAGGCGCACCTCCAGCCGAGTGCTGCAGAAGATACAGCAGAAAGAAACGGAGCGCAAGCGTAGCGTCCATGAGGTCAAGGACAACGGCAAGAAAAAACAGACTCCACAGCTTGCGCGGGATACCAGGGCCAGGAGGAGGGAGCGACTGAGGTATCTACATTTCTTTTACTTTATAACGGGCAGAATCGTACAAGGTATTATGGAATACATTTACATTCTCATAATATAGAACTAAAATAAAACAGAAGGCATTGTTTAACTGCCAATTTGCATTTCAAACTGATTATTTTATTGATCTGATCTGAATCTGATTGATCATTTTCCTTGCTTTTTTCCAATGATTTTAATTTTTACAATACACAAAATGGTTACTTCTGTGTATTATAAAAAGTTATCACTAAATGAGGTGATTGTTTTAGGACTAAATCCGTGTCATCGGATTCATCGGACGAGAGCTCGGAGATTGAAAAAAAAGAAATGCCCCAGAAGGCCTCTAAACAATCAAAGAAGACAGAAAAACAATCAAAACATTCGTCATCCAAGCAAAAGGGATCTCCTCCGCCAGTACCGCCTGTGAAAACTGGCAGAAAGACCAACAATTCTTTAGCATCCGCTACAGGTCAAATTGTAATTCCCGACAATGTCGAGCCTGTAAACAGTACCAGGAAGAAATTGAAAACATCACAAATGTAAATATTTTAACATTTATAAATAAAATGATATTTTCTCAAGAAATTTCTGAAAAAAATCTTATGATTATTCTTATAATTAACTATTTTCGAATTATTTTGGATATTTTCAGATTCGTTCAAACTGACGAAGATGTCCAGATTGATATGTACAAAGTACTCGAGCAGCTTAGCGCTCACGATGACGCCTGGCCATTCATGGACCCAGTGGAGGAAGACTACGCGCCCAATTATTACGCAGTTATCAGGCGCCCTATGGATCTACGTAAGATGGAGGAAAGACTTGATTCTGGATACTACACAGACTTTAACATGTTCAAAGCAGACTTCAAATTAATTGTAAATAATTGCCGACTTTACAATGGACAAGACAATGGTAAGCAGTAATTTCTATTTATACCAATTCAATTTGTAGTTTCTTTAGTTTAATTAATTATGGATTTTTGATAAAATAGCAGGAGGGTGTTTGCATCATAATTAGATTTTCATAAATGAAGTGGAACTTTTGGATTGATTTATTAAAAACTCGTAATTGATAAATATGTTTATATAATTGTGAATTATTTGTTTCAACAGAGTACACAACTATGGTGGACAACCTTCAAGCGGCATTTGACCGTCTCACAGAGAAGTACGTTCACCAAGTTTCATCGTCGGATGAGGAGATCGCAGTGGAGTACCAGCTGCCCACGCCGTCGCGCAAGCACAAAATCAAGATCGAATCTCCTCCCCCTCGACATAAGAGAAAGAAAAGGAAATCTCATTCTGACACAGGTAAATTTCTCATCCGCTATTACATATAGTTACTAATACCATGTTCTGTTTGAAATACTATGTTTATATGGAACTCTTATTTTTTGGGACCCTTTAAAAACGCTTGATAATTGAATTAACAAAATAATAAGTCGGATGATAGGTTCATTTTTTATAATATGATATTTAAATCTCATTTTTTTATGCAATATCTCAACGTACATACGGTATATTTATTTTCATTTTATTTTTCTTCTAGTCGAACCGAAATCCAGTTCATCAGAACAAGTGGAACTTGAGGAAAAAGAAGAGGAGGTAATCGAACCAAATGAAGAGGAAATATCAAAAGAATCTCATAAAAGTAAACAAAGCAAAAAGAAACGTAAAGGTCACCACCGACATGGAAAACATTCCAAAAATCACAAAAAGAATTCTCACAAATCTGAACACGAATCAAGAAGCCGACACAGTAAGAAACATGGAAAAAATAAAGACAGAGAAGGTAAGAAATCGAAGAGAAAGAAGAATAAGCATCACGAACAAGAAGAGGAAGAGATTAAGAGGAGCGAGTCACAGGAATCATTGGAAAGTTCAAACAGGAGTCGGAGTGCCAGTCCGCTGCCCTCTATTCACACGCCGTCACCGTCCCGCTCGCCCTCACCGGCCGAGCTGGACCGTAGTGACCAGCCAGAGCAACAACAATCAGACCAACTTGCCGATCCTGACTTCTACAAAGACAAATATGATAAAATAAAAGAAAGGCGACGCCACGCCGCGAAGGATGCATGGGAATCTCTGTTTGATTACAAACAAAAGGCAGTGGATAAACAAAAACAAAATTTACGTATTCCAGAAAAAGACAAAAATCAAAAGTTAAGAGAAACAATTGAGAAACTTAAAGCAAAGAATGAGAAATATGGGAGTGGTTCGCTCTTTAACAGTTTATTTCCAGGCCACAGCAATGGCAATAAGAGTTCAGATTCCTATACCAAAGATTGTAAAGATTCAGTAAAAGAGGACGATGATGCTGATTCTTCAGACGATGATCAAGTTCTGAAAGAAAAAATTACCCATAAGAGAAAGGGAAAGAAGAATACCGCCAGAAATGAATCCGCTACAGTAGCCTTGGAGCAAGCTGTCAAAGACATAAGTAAATGGTTGGATGATACACCAAAAGGGTCAAATTTGAGCAGTCCTTCGGACAGCCCAACTCAAACTATTTCTACAGAGGATCTAGACAACAGTCGTCAAGACGACGAATCTTCTCAAGGAGATAAATCCTTGCAAACTAAAAAAGAACTTTCTCGCAAGAGACCTTCCTCAAGGGAACCGAAATTATTGAAGAGAAGAGAAATACAAAGAACTATTGATAGACTTCAGCCGGGTAAGAGTAAGGGAAATCTGCTGACGAATATCAGTAATAAGACTTCTGAAAAACTTGAAGAGTGCGTACCTACAGGGCCGCTCAACAAATCACGGGAAATGGTTAAAGTTGATGAGTCCAGTCCCAAATTAAGTCTCGGTTCAGTTCTCCCTTCTGTGGAGTTCACTCTAGGAAGTGATCATAACTTTACAAATGATGAGGACAAAATAGAGAAGAAAACGGAAACTATTACTATAGTTGAAACAGAGCAACCATATGTTGAAGAACTCAAAGTTGCATCAAACAACGATGACAAACTGTTACATCCGACGAAAAGGGATGCAGAGGTCGAAACTGAACCAACAATGCCGCCGAAACCAAACCAAGAAAAAGCAACGCCGAATTTAAGTGCTTGGTTCAAAGCTTTTGGCGCTCCGAAAGCCGCAACGTCGACTATAATCTCCAAGAAGAAAAACGAACACGAATCTGAGGAAAAGACTGTAGATAAAATGAATATGGATCACAAATTGACGAGCGTCAAGAGCGCTATGAAATTCGATTCTCCAAACGGACCCGAGACGCCGGAAGGCGGCGAGAGTCCGATACCGCACGCGTCGACCACACCTAGGCAACGACGCACCAGTACCGGCAGCTCAGTCTCGGAGCGCTCGTCTTTCAGCCAGGACCTCGACTCCCCCCGACACCAAATGTCCTTAACCTCGCCGCTCCTGCGCTCTCCTGCGTCTCCAAGATATGATGATTTCCAAAAGATATCTTACCCAATTATTAACGGTACCGTTAGAGCTGGCTTCTATCAAGATACCACATCAGTTAAAAGCAGCCCAGAAAAAAGTTGCAGTCCGCGTGAAATGCCGCAGTCGCCGTACTCACCATATTCTCAACATGTCTATATCTCAAACAGCGCTACAGGGTCGGCGACTCCTAATTATTTTGTTGATCACAACAAGAGTCCTTTGCCAACTTATGGACAAAATGCCCCATCGTACTACGAGGCATCCAAACTGCCGTTGGTCAGTAAGCCAGTTCGAAACCATGACGATTACTCTCCATTAGGAACAGAGCCATATCAACAAAATCCTTACAAGGAACCATACCATTCGACCACATCTCCGTATACACAGGTTCCTACTAAGAACTATTCCCAACCTATTGTCTCGACACACCCCATCCCTGTGATTACCAACCCTGTGTCGAATACTTCCGCTTCAATTAATTCAGAGCCTAAAATAACTCATTTCCCAGTCAAGAAACGAACTTATAATGAACCTGAAGAACTGACAAAGAAATCTCTAGAACCAAAGGATATGTCAACCTTGACGAAAATTCATGAGCATCAAAAAATAACACAATCTACTTACCAAGTACCTATGTCGAATGCCTCTGTCGATGATATAGCTTTGGCATTAACTGAAAAATCGGAAAACCTAAGCAAAAAACTTTGCCTGCGTGAAAAGGGCACACTGGAATACGTTGACAGGAGACATTCAGCAGAAACCAGAGAGATCGCTTACGACAGTAATAATATTCAAGAAAGCAAATCTGATATTAGCATCACCGAGTCAAGTAAATCTATTGCCATGATGAAAAAAGATGGCGTAGACATGATCAACATGGGGTATATGAACATAGATAAAGACAGGCGGAACAGCAGCGAAATGCGTGAACTAGATTATGCGAAATCCAATGTAGCCATGAACCTTGGTATAAGTAATCACCCGACGCAAATGACATTGGCAAAAGCCGGTATGGTCAGCAGTAATATGACGCCGGCGCATTCTCACGATAGGCAGGACAGAGTCGGGGAAATGGCTATCAATCACAACGTCGCCCACGTACGTCACAAACAATACGACGCGAACAACTTTTCTCTTAGCGATATTGAGCTAGCAAACAAGAAATTATATGCATGCAATGCCTCCCTGCCATCTTCAGCGACCGCAATCGACTATGGCAATTGGAAAGTCACCAATCAAATTAGAAAGTCTGACATTATGCCGTCGGATTATTCTAGCACATACACCGCGAACAACGAAGACAAACTGAAACCCGAAATCAATCTCACCAATACTGCAGCCCTTAACTACAACAAGAACTTGCAGCAACACCATTATAATGCATACAACAACGTGCCGAGGGCCAGTCTACATCGAGCGCAAGACCTCCACCAAAACCATCAGGCTGATATACGAATCCCGAACCCGCGAGCTATAGTTAAGACTGATCACTTGATGGTTCCTCCGGCGCACAACGATACAGAGTCGATTGCTAAAAATATTGATGCTCTCAGCAAATCCCAGAAAACTGATAAATTAGTACAAAATCATCCACTCGCCTCGTCGATTCCATACAAAACTTCGTATAGCACACATTCTGCGATTCCTCTGGAGTCTTTACGATCTATACCTAATATACCGCAAATGTTGGAGCGATATTCAAACGACGAAAGGTATTTATCGAGCTTCGCGGGCAGCAGCGCCCCATTGTATCATGATCCTATAACAACATCGGTGAGCTCCGTGTACTCGCAGCATTCACCGGCGGTTGGCAAGGAAGACAACATTTACAAGGCATCGTCCGCCATCTCGGGCGCCCATCAAGACCTCAAACCAAAGACTAAACGAAAAAGAACGACTGAGAATAAATCAACTCCGGTGGTCGCGCCGACCTACCACAGCCCACCGGCCAGCACGGAGATGCTGAAGTCCGCCAAACCTAATATAATGCCGTCGAGCGCCTTCAACTTTGGCTCGACCTCCAACATGGCTCTCGGCGGAACACTTTACGGCGAAAACAGTGGATTCTCCATAGAAGACCTAAGAAACAGCACCAACCAACTGATGGCGGTCAACTACATGGCAGCCGCCGTAGCTCATCAGCAACGAAACACAGCGGAGACTAGCGCCGAAAAACACGTCAAACCCGCGCATCAGAATTCTAGTCATAGCAGCGGGTCGTTTCCGTACATCGGGCACGGACAGGTCCGTGCTGGTTATCCCTTCGTGAGCGCGGAGGCTTCTCCGCCGCTGTACCAGCAGTATCTGCAGCGGCACCAGGAGGAGCTGCTGCGCCAGACAGGTGCGCAGATCATGAGCCTGTACTCGCCCGCCTATCCCGCCGCGCTTGGTGTGCGCGCTCCGCCCTACGACGCCATCAATAGACACTCGTGGCTCTGAGGCCCACTTTGCGCGCAACCCGCGCGCCCCACGCCAGCAGCGCCACCGCTCCTGCCGCCCCTACCGCCGCTGCTGTCCAATCTGCCGCAGCTGCCGCACGTGTCGCAACTGCCGCATCTGCCGCACCCGCTGCTCCTGCCGCCACACGAATATTCACACTATTATTGGCTACCGTAAACGTCAATAGAGTGTATTAGGAAATTGTGTTTGTGTTGTTTTTAGTTTCAAAATAGCGTTTTCTTGAAATTGGGGGACTATTAGGTAGGATAAGGCGACTTTTGTGTTTCATATAAAGTGAAAAATATGTGACTAACTCCTATATTACTAAACATCTAGGTTTATAGGAGATAGATAATTATGTAACGACTATTGGAAGCAGCTTCCTGAATATATAATAAAAGAAAAAATTCTATAAAGAAACCAATACATCACATAATTAGTTGGATGACAAACAACACTGACTTGACACATCACGGCATGTCTACAAGTACTTATTGCAAGATAAAAACTTGTGTAGACATATGGTATATTTGACACTAAACTTTACAAGGATATGACATGACTGTTAGTGACGAGGACAAAATAAAACTCGGAAAGAAGATAGGGGGAATCATAAGAAGCAAGATTGAAGATACATAAAATAATGACATGACAACTTATTGAGACATCACAAATATTTCAATGGATTATTTGAATGTGACAAAGACGTATTTTGACATATTTCAAGTCTTTTGAATGACAAGGAATATAAGTGTTATAAGCACGGATAGAGTTATAGGAAACTTAAGAAGTTTGCAAGTAAAAAGTGCACCAGGATAAAACCAAGAATAATACTAAGAATATGTATGTTCTTCAAATTCCTGACAAGTGTAATTCCCTTTTCTGTGTCCAGGTTGGATTCAGAAATATATAGGATGAGATACTATCCATGATAATAGAATTATTTAATTAAAGCCAGAGGCTTCATATAATATTCAATTTTAATTATTAATTAGGCATAATAGAATTTTTCTTTATTAAAAATTCAAAAGCTTCATACGTAATACACACGTTGAATTCCGAAATTGTGTTGTAGGATGTGGTATTTACCATAATGATGCATCATAATACATTTTTTTTTATAAAACCCACAGGTTTTATGTTTATGTATAATTTGTGGGATGAGGCATTTTGTTAATGATGCGTTATATGGATACCTTTTTTTCATAAGTCATAAGCTTCATATGTATTATTAGAATTGTAATCACAAAGGATTTGTGTGATGAAATATTTTCGATGGCAATGCATTATAAGTATATATATTTTTTTTATACAAGTCAGAAGCTTCATTTGTATTATTATTAATAAAGTTTATTTTGGCAATGAAAGCTGGGTATGGCAGAAAAAGAGTAAGCTTGATGGCAGTGAAATTTGTTGGATAATGGTCACCAAGCAGCAAATGTATATCACGTGATTGTGGATTGAATGGCTAAGTAAACGTAACTCGCAAGAGACGTGCGCGCATGAATGTATTTTTAGAAGGCGGAAGTGGCGTGTCAAGGTTTTGAGGAACATAAAACAGTAATGTCTGCCTGCCCGTGTTGGTAACGGGCGTGAATATTTGTTTATTATAGGTCATTCTTATTGGCATAATCGCTTACGATCATGACAATTATGTTAACCAAGTAATAGATGTATGTGTATTGACTATATTATTGATGTTTGTGTCGATATATTAGGCCAGAACAGGCCACTTTTCGACGACCCCGTAGTGGATCCCTTACTTTATAAGACGTGTCGCAACTATGAGGTATATAGCCATGTTTACTATAAGTCAAGTATCTACGACTAGCATAAGAGCTCTATTTGAATTTCTCTTAACCTTTATGTTTACCTAGAGACTCCGAATAGATTCGGCGACCTTATGTAGACGACGCTGTCTCTTGGAACCTTTGTATTTGATGCATATAGAAGCAAAATCAAGGTTTTTGTTTTGAACCGATATGAATTTCAATCCGTACCTGCACATGTTAAGTACTAAAAACATGTTTCTAACACAATGGTTAAGAGCAAATGAAGCTTGTTTTTGCTTCTTTGTGCTTCATGCGTATATATGTAAATGTTTTTATATCTTTATCTTTTAAATTTTACTCAAGTAATGTATTTAATTATTTTGCATTAACATACGTATACGCTTGTAAGGCTAATTTTATTTTCCTGCTGGACATCACACTCAAACATCACAGGAACCTGTATTGTTATTTGATAAAATATTAAAATGTTGTTTTTAAACTCTTATCACACGATGAAATATAGTATTTTAGATTGTTATGTAAATATTTTGCTTTGTTTACGTACTTTTTTTGTTAGGATTTATAGTTCTGTTAGATAAGTTTCAATTATGAATATGCGAAGTATATGAAATTACTATTTTTTAGTAGAAATTATCAATTTTATTTTTTTTTTATGCAAAATTATGAAATCAATGTATAAGAAATAAAAAATCTCGATGTGTAAAAATGGAATAAATGTTTTAAAAATATAATATCTTATTATTTGAACTTTCAACAAGGTTTTTGTTGTGGCCGGGCTCTCTTTTATCCTCTGAATTTTATTGGCATGCAGCTGAGTTTTAGCCATATCATCGAGCAATAGTATTTCATACCCTATGAATATTTTATATTCAAAATTTTATACATTATATTCAAACCACATTTATGATTAACATTTTGACACAGACAAAGCAGACTAACTAAATTTTTAATGGTTAAATGTTTTAAATATAAAATTATTGTACAGAAAATCCCCCATCGTCGTACATATATACAATATTAAGACAAATCAACATTACTCTATATTCATTTCTTGCCAATAAAGAGCTGACACATTTGGTTAATAAACAATCCTTTTCTACTATGATAGAAGTCAGATACTATGATAGAAGTGATTGGCACTTCGGTAAATTGATGTAAGATTAATGCAAAACAAATATACCTATTTAATTGACATGTAATAATCAAAAACATATCAAATGTTTTGTATTTCGCAACATAATTTGTTTCATAACATACCTGATATGTTTGTTTACAATTTATTAAAAAAAGATAAATTGCTGGTTAGCGTGCTAGCAAAAATCTATAACATTATGACATAATTATTAATTTTACAATCAATTCATATATTTTTTTTGGATTATGCAATAAACTACTGGACTTAAGAACTAATAATCAATAAATGCACATTAAGCAATAATGATTTATTGATTTCTATGTTCTCAAATAAGACAGGAATGACTGAAAGTGTTTTAAAAATCTGTCACTAAAAAGGAAGTATCCTAGTTAATACCTGAGGAAAGGGTTTTGGTTTGCTAATAACACATATTTACAGATTCTAGTTCATAAAATCTCCATTTAACAGTATTCCAAAAGTGCAGCAGTTGTATAGCATACATTCGTAGGCATTAGTAAGTATTAATAATATAAATAAATCTTATCTTCATACATTTTATGGAGTCATAAAATATGTAATTTGTGTTACGATTATAAACTAAGCAAATTTTTAAAAAAGAAAAAAGGACACTTCATGACCCTAAAAAAATAATTCTCCGAAAAATGAATCCAGTATATTCTCAATTTCAATGATATTTATACAAAGCATACTTTATTCTACCAAAACTATTATTAATCTAATAATTAAGTCATGTTTGGTTTATTTTTAAAGCCTGTATCAATTTAATATCAATTCGTTATCCCATCTCCAGAGGTTAGAGTGGCCACAATCCTTTCAGAGTAAATATAACAAACATATTTGAACAAAGTCATTTGAATGATTGTTTATTATGCATACAGAGAATTAGAACACATTGCTGTTGTTCCATGTATTACATATACGGTACGGCTGCTAGCTGGGGTCCCGATTTAGATTCCCGGGTCGGGAAAAATTATATTAGGGTTTTTCAACTTGATATCAGCCTGGAGTTTGTATTTGTGCCCGATATGGCGATAGGCTCACCCCCTATTACATTATGGGACAGGGAACATATTGTGGCGAAATGTGGGTAGCATTAGTTTCACCTCTGCCTACCTCTTCGAGGAATACAGGCATTGGATATGTTTTTTCTGCTGTTGTTTCCATATAATCATTATTAAATTAACAAATTTAATCATGAAAAAGATAAAAGAAATAAATCATGAAGTTTTCCTGTGTGACAATATTTTTGTAATCAATTTAACCATTTAACATCCAATGAGTTTATGGTCAAGCATAAAAAATCAAAAACGTAAAAGAATTGTAAAAAATCCAAAAGTTGGCAATATGACAATGTGTATTACTGAACAAGCTTTTAGTCACATTGTCTTTTTAATACTGTTTCTATGGGTTAGTCCCATTTATTTTCAATCTCTATATTATGGCTTATCTGTTGAACTATTCTTCAATAGATATATTAAGCTTGTAATTACAAATACTAGTTTTTAGCTTTACAAGGTACAATGGATATGTTTAAAAAACCGAAGTCCCAAAAAAATTAAACAAAAAAAAGTACTAGTTTTTTAATAAAAAAAAAATCATACCTCAAGCCTGTATTCCCCAAAGAAATTGGCAGAGGTGCAACTAGTGCACCCACATTTTGTTATATGTTTTTCGTCTCACAAAGTGAGGTGGCAAGCTTGTCACTATATCGGGTACTAATTCCAACTCTAATAATATTGAGTAAAACAAACCTAAATATCACTTTTGCCCAACCCAGGATTCGTACATGAGACCCAACGTTGCAAACATTCCATAGTTGTAATATGTGATACCACTGTGCCACCAAGACTGTTATGTCAATGAATACATACTTTTCCATTTAACATTATCTTCAATTTATAAATAAATCAATATTAAATAGGAGGTTAACAATGAAACACTCAAATATGTTATTGATTTTTATTCAATTTTAAATATTCTTAAAGACTTGACAGAGTAAATTTATTTAAAGTAATAAGTTAGGAGTCAAATTAATCATTAACAATATCGTTTTTATTGATCAGTAAATCATAATAAGCCAATTGCCAGAAAGATCCTTTATAGAATTTAATACGTAATTGAAGTCATGTGTTATTTTTACGCATATTACGAGTAATAAATTATAGACCTAATTAGTTTTATCCTCAATCAGCTCCTTCCGTTGCTGTACCATTTCTCGGAGGTTGTCTTCACTTTCTTTTAATTTTCTATCCAAATATTTCTTTTTGTCCTCGAACTCAGTAATACGATTGCTTAGCATTGAGACACGATCTTCGACATTCTCCTTTAGGTCACTTAAATTGGTCTGAAGGAACATTCTGCTCATAGGTACGTAAGCAATAGTATCATCTGTCTGAGAGTTCAACTCTCGCTGCGTAGATCTTAAAAACTTCGACACATCTGATAGGGCCTCGATTTGCGCGTCAATAATGTTGATTTTTTTTCTGGTTTCAACCATTTTCACTTGTAACTCTCCAAAAGCTTTCTTCAATTCTAAGTCGACAAGTTTTGCCATGATTTAGTTATGATGATTTTCCTTTTGTAAAACCGTAATGAAAGAGGTTATGACTCAAATAGTGTACAGAATAGAGATTGGATTGACTATGGATTGTCAACTTGACAGGAACGTTCCATGGGAGAAATATTGCTACAATGAAAAATTGTTAGTAATTAAAAAAATCGTACTAAAATTCGAACCATAAATATTTAAATATTTACATATTAACTTTAATTATTAGAAATAATCATAGAGTAAGGATTATAGAGTCGGTCTATGATATACTTTGATCATTTTAAAGCGTTGTACAATCTTAGAATTAAATTAATTCATTTATTTTGATTTAGACTTAATCAGTTATATAAACATTTGTGACGTTTATTAAATAGAAATTTTATTTTTGAGAAGAAATTTTATAGATAATAGTATATTATAGTCCCCGTCATTCCTTTGCGGCATACGTTGTCGATTTACTTTTTATCTCTTTCTCGTTTCTATCGACTCTCTCTCGAGTGTCTCGAATGTGACATGGCGTCCATCAAGATGTATTGCGGCCTCTTATAAAACTGTAACGGTGGTCTTATTCTACATTTTATCACTGATGCCGTAAAAAAATTGTACATTTGCATTGATGGTAATGCATGCGAGGAAACCTCAGCGAATAAACGATGGGTATGTAACGTTTTCTTACGCTAAGCGTAGCAATATGATATATAGATGGCGGTCGCCGATCGACAAGTGCTATGTGGATCGTACGAGAACACTAAATGTTTTTTCTGATTTCAGGTACTTTGAGAAGCACCAAACCCATCCGTATCAGGTAAGCTTTCCTTTCAAAATGTTTTTTAAGTATATGATAAGGATAATAGTTAAAAACATGCTTACGTTATCCTGATTTCATTCTTTCTCGATGTTATTACACTAAGAGCATCTTTTCCTTCTAGATAGCTTCATTTCAAGGAGTAAGTTATTAGTTTTAGTGATCAATTTAGACTTCGTCGTTCTACATATTTTGTTACAGTAATCTAATTAAGACGAAGCTAATCATTTAAGTATTTGCCGTTTTTTTTAAACATTTTTGTATGTTTCGTGTATGTAGGAAACTCACAAAAGAAAGAGCTCTATATTTTAATAGATATTCGCTATCTTTAACGTTTTTTTTATAAAAACAACAATAAAATTTTTTAGCAATATGTACTCTTCATCTTATAAACAAACATGTTATTTTTTGCTGTTAAGTTTTGATTAAGAGGTATGGAACTTGTGGTATTTAATCAACTACATTAATGCTGTTTTCCATCCAGAAGTACAATTCCAAGATTGAGAGGCGAAATAGTGAATACATTCCTGATACACGGTACACATCGCTTAGATCACCAAATGGCAATGTGTTTATACATGGACACGGTCACGGTGGCCATACCGGTCACTCGGCCCACTCAGGACACCATCATTACAATCATGTGTCTGATGAAAGGCCACATACAATACCAAGAAATTCCTACATACAAAAAGATTCCGAAAAGGAGAGAGATCGAGACTACAAATCATCTAGAAATAAGTACACAGGTGAGTCTTCTTAATTTCCATATAAACTCCACTCCCACTTCTAAAGTCTTCAGTAATAAGCTTTACTAAAACTCTATAATGGATTTCTGTATGAAATAAGTAGTAAGTACAGGTTAATATATTATTAGTAGACATAAAGTGAATCCTTGAGTTCAATATTTGTCATCTCATTTTAAAATACTATTTTACTTA